>NW_023591110.1:0-12307 GCF_014843425.1 Jatropha curcas
TCTATAGCAGCGAGATGGCCTTTCTGTTTTTGCGGCTTCGTCCGGCCAAGGATATTTTGGTTTCCGTTTCTTTAGTAGTTCTAAAAGCATACTCTTTTGAGAGGAAAAAGCAAAAAGGTAAAAGCAAATCTGATTCATTCCACAACATTGATGATTGTTTAGCTTCCTTTAATTTGATGCTTCATAGTAATCCTCCTTCCGCTATTAAGGAATTTAGTAAATTGTTCTCTGCACTTGTTCGAATGAAACATTATGCTACTGTCATTTCTCTCTCTAAACAGATGGAAATGTTTGGAATTTCACATAACATTTATTCTTTAAGTATTTTGATTAATTTCTTCTGCCATCTAGACCATGTGGATATTGGGTACTCTCTTATCGGTAAAATCTTCAAACTTGGTTTTAAGCCTGACATTGTAACGCTTACTACCTTAATCCATGGGCTTTGTAGGGAGGATAAATTTGGTAAAGCCGTGGATTTGTTTGATGATATTGTTGAAAAAAAGGTTAGTCAACAAACGTGTTTATACCATACGTGATTGTGAATGGTCTGTGTAAAATTGGGGAAAACCAACATTGCCTTTGGTTATTCTGAAAAGGTGATGGTAGAGAAGGTTGTTGAAGCCTGATTTGCGTTGCCATATAATGCTACATTGACAGTCTCTGCAAGGATAGATTGTCCACTGAGGCATTTAGACCTCTTCTTCAAAATAAAGAGCAAAGGTATCTTACCTGATGTTGTGACTACAACACCTTAATCCGTTGCGTCTGTCTATGCAAGCAGTGGAAGGAAAGCTTTTATGTTGCTAACCAAATGTTTGAAGCAAACGTCACACCAAATTTATATACCTTCAATACCTTTGGTTGATGGACTTTGTAGGGAAGGAAAAGGTTTCAAAAGCTGCATGGTGCAGTTAAATTGATGATGCATGAGGACTTAGAGCCTGATGTTATCACCTTAAGTTCATTAATGGATGGATATTGTGTACATAACCAAGTGGATCAAGCTAGAGAAATATTTGACCTGATGGTAAGCAAGGGCTGTACACCTACTGTTGTTACCTACAACATCTTGATTCATTGCTACTGTAAGAGAAAAAGGATAGGTGAAGCAATGCAGCTTCTTGATGAAATGCCTTGCAAAGGCTTGATGCCTGACCATTTCACTTATAATTCTCTTATACGTGGCTTGTGTAAAGCAAAGGGCCCTTGGGCTGCGCATAAGTTTTTCAAGGACTTGTGTGCTAGTGGCCATTCTCCAGATAATGTAACCTACTCAATTCTGATGGACGGCTTTTGTAATCATAGGAGTGTTGATATGGCGTTGGATCTATTTCATGAAATGCAAAAGAACTTGTTGAAGCCTCACCTTATTATTTATAATACCTTAATTGATGGTATGTTCAAGGTTGGAAAGGTTAAAGATGCAAAGGAACTGCTTTCTAGACTTCCCATAGAAGGGTTGTATCCTGATGTCTGCACATACAATACAATGGTCAATGGACTTTGTAAAGAAGGATTATTAGATGAAGCATTGGAGGTTTTCCGGGAAATGGAAGGGAATGGTTGCTTACCAAATGGTTGCTCTTATAACGTGATTATCCAAGGATATCTCCGACACAACGATGTGTCCATGGCATACCAACTTATTGAGGAAATGGTTGGCAAGGGGTTTTCTGCAGATGCGACTACCGTGGAGTTGGTAGTAAACAATGATCTGCTTGTGAAAAAGCTACTAAGCTGCTCTGCTACTAAGCTGCTCTAAAAGTTCTCAAGACGTAAAGTTGAAGTGAGATTTTAAGAAAGAAGAATTGTTATACAGTCACTGGAGATGTTGTTCTGTTTTGGGTTATATGACTTAAATTTGTCTCTATTTTCTGCAATTCAATATTTATATTTGTATCAGACTTCTGTGCAGCTGGCATTGGCAATAAGTTGTAATACTAATTGTTTTTGTTTGCTATCAAGAGAATTTTATATTGGAATTCAAATTCAAATCACCACAATTCAAATTCAAATCACCACAAAGATATCCAAAAAAATTTCAATTGTACAGTTCATTCCAAACAATTGAGCTGTAAATGCAAATGGACATTTCAGTTACAAATGCAAATGGAAGTGGCCGCAATGCAACTGGTTGTAATGGTTAGATTCTTCTTATTTCACAAGAATCACAACTACCTTATCAGTTCAAAAAAAACAGTCGAATGAGATTCAAACAACTTTTGTTGCATGCCTCGACAGACTTTCAGGGATAGTTTCTTTTTATATACTGTAAAAAAAAAAACATGAAGCAAGCAAAATAAGTACTGCATTTATAGATTTCAATTTAAGTACCTCATGGTCATCTTCTGGGAAACACAGATGAAGATTTCCAAGGAGATAGAACTATCAAAAAAATTCTAGTGCATATGTATACACAGCTGCAAACGACAATTAAAGATAATCAAAGGCTACATACCAAGTTGTCCGTCGATAAATTTTTATAAGCTCACTACAAAACTTACAAAGTCAAGAATAAAAATATCACATCATTGAGACACTAAAATAGAAAATTTTTAAAAGTTGAGATACTAAAATTATAATTAACCCTACTATAAAAAACAAAATATTATGAAGATTATTGTTATATTATTTTGAAGTAAGATGGATTAAAGTGTATATGGAGGAAAATATAACCTCCAGGTATTTTTGTTCTATTAGAACAAAAAAAAAAAAAAAAAAAAAAAAAAAAAGTCCAATCTATACTATTATATAAATGTATGAATTGGGAGGGAGGAAATAATGAAAATTTCCGATGACCCCTCAATGAAATTTTTAATATCCCTTAAAATAACCTTAGTAATTACCAATTAAAAAAAATTATATTTTATTAGTTGATTGGAATATATTTTATTAAAATTATTTTTTAAAGCAAATAGAATAGATAATTAAGCATTTCAAATATTTTGAGAACTTTAATTTTATTGGTTGAAAATAAAAAATTTAAATTTTGATTGATTATATTAATTTCCTATTTAATCTAAATTGCATTTAGAAAGTTTAATCTAATTAAATTTTAAAAGTAATTTAAATTAATAAAAAATCTTATTTTTGACAAATAAGTTTTCCCCTTTATCATCAACGATAAGTGAAAGTTGATGGTTCATGAAAGCTTGACTTTTTTAATCTTTTTTAAAATTAATCCAAATCTATCCAAATTATCAATTAAATAAATTTATACTTTTTTATATTATTTCACATAATTTAAATCTAATTACGTGATAATATAATTGGGGAGCTCCATACATTGGACAAAATATATTCAAAAAGCAGGCAAAATAATATTTAAATCAGATTGATAAATATTATTTTAATTTTTTTTTAAAAATTTCCATTAAGTGTTATTTCTATTATTCAGTCTCATAATCTTGGTGAATATGAAAAACTGTGTGATGGGAACTAGTCAACAATCACCTATTCTATTCGTGAAATATAAAAAGGAAAAGGAAAAAGGAAAAAAAGTTCCCAACCGATGCTAGAGAGAATGGCATGTAAAATTAGAAATCAATTTACAACTAAAAATCAATCAGTATAGATATTTATAAATTAAATATCTAGACGGATAATGCAATAATTAAATTTTCGAAGTAATAAAAGACTATGAAAAGAAAAAAAATATTAATTTACAAAGATTCAATATTTCATGATATCTATCTATAATTTATAATCTATAATAATAATAAATGATCTATCTTGCTATTCATAATAAAATGTGGCATTAAGGAACCTTAAAAGATAATTTATACATCTATCTATACTTTGAGCAGATGGGAATAGAATAATGCTATTATTAGCGAGGAGAAAAAATTTTTAATTTGTGTATTCTTTTTTGACCCAAAACTAATCTTGCACCCATTTTGATTTGAAAAGCAATAAAAAGCCGCTGAATTGAATAGAAGAACAAGTCTATTCACATTCAAGCCCCACTTTTTTATTTATATTCATTAGAAAATTAAAATATTTTTCCTTGTGAGAAAAAAAAAATGTACTTAAAAAATTAAATTAACTTTCCCCGAAATAAATTTCATAACTATAAATTTCTTTTTTTTTTTTTGAGTCATTTGTAATTTTATCATGATTTTTCACAGGTCCCAGAAAACACATTGATCCAGTAAATGCCATTCTCACATGTTCTCATGGCTGAGAAGGTGCCAAGCGTCACCCGAAACTCGCAAACTGGACCCAAGAATTAGCTAACGATGAATTTGACCTCCTTTACACACAATATCAACAAAATAACAGAGACAGAGGCAGGAGAGGCCAAAAACAGCGTAGCCACTTGCCGGTGAGCAAAATATCACTGGCAATTAATTAAGTTACGCACAGAAGAAGAAAAAAATGGAAGTAACGAGCGGAGTAAAGGAGACTGATGTTACACCTACAATCATTATGGGACAGATATTGTCGACATCCATGAAGTGGATCAGCTAGAGAATGTTTGACAATGATTGTTGCACCTAGTTTTATTACCTACAGTATCTAGATGCATGTACTGCCAAGAAAAAACGGTAGATGAGGCAATGGAGCTTTTTGATGAATGCGTTGCAAAAGGCTTGAGTCCTAACCAAAGGTCATCTTATAATACTTCTTATACAATGGATTGTGTAAAGCAAAAAGAGCCCTTGGGATGCACATAAAGCTTTTCAAGGGACTTGTGTGCTAAGGTTTCTCCAAACAAGTGTAAACCTACTCAATTCCGATATATGGCTTTTGTAAGCATTCAGCTGTCTTGAGTATGCATTGATCTATTCATTGAAATGCAAAGAACTTATTGACAGCCTCATCTCTATGCTATAGTTCCGCTAATTGATGGTATGTTCAAAAGTTGGAAAGATTAGAAGCGCAAAGGAATTATTTTCCTAGAACTTCATAAAAGGGTTGAAGCCTAATATTTAGGTATACAACTAATGGTCAATGGACTTTTTAAAGAAAGATTACAGACTAAGCATTCAAGGTTTTTCCGGAGCATGGAAAAGAAGGGTTGCTTACCAAATAGTTTGCTCTTATATGTTTATTATCCAAGAGATAAAACCTTATCCCGATCTTTCTTTTTCCCTCTTATATATCGCTCAACTCTCTTTTTTCAAGTATGCTCTCTTTGTTGGTTCTCTTATCTACCTCTTGCTATGTCAGGCTACATCATCCTTTTCCTCTAAATGGGTAATTTATCTTTCTTCTCTATATCTCTTCACCTAATTTGATCTAATTATTTTTTTATTAATAATAATTAGCCTTTCTTTTCAATAACAGCATCATCCTTTTTTTTTTTTATCATGTTCTTGTTTAGAGTTGTTGTGCATTTCTTTTACTTCGAATACCATTTGTCCTTTACTTTCTTTTCTGTGACTATAAATTATTACTGCTTTTTTATTTTTTATTTTTTTTCAGATCCATCTTTCAAAGTTTAATAAGTAAAGATGAATGATTTAATAAACCAAATCCTTTTACAAGCTATATTTGACATAAGGAGAGAACCCATAAAGATCTTAAAGTTGAACCTGGACTCGTAATAATGCGTTAAAAGACAAATATTATGCATCCGAATCTTGGTTTATTCCTGAAGAGAGCTGAGATTATCGAGAAAGGAAATGAGATTATATTGCAAACATCTAGAAAATCTTGAAAAGGGCAACCACTATCAAATCTTAATAAAAAGAATCATCAAATTATAGAATGAGTATTGCCAATCACCAATATAATTTGTTATTAATAAATAATAAACTATTTCCAATTCGCGCAATGCGTTGAGGCTTTTCATCTGAGTTAATTTATATAATCCTATGAAATTATGTTAAGATTCATTTAGGTTGATTTCTTCGGTTAAAGTCATCAAAAACATTTGAATCAATGTCTTTTTTTTTTTAGGATTTTATATTGGAATTCAAATTCAAATCACCACCAAAGATATCCAAAAAAATTCAATTGATTACAGTTCATTCCAACAATGAGTTGTAAATGCAAAATGGACATTTCAGTTAACAAATGCAAATGGAAAGTGGCCTCAATGCAAACTGGTATAATGGTTAGAATTTCTTTCTTATTTTCACAAGAATCACAAACTACCACTATACAAAGTACTACCTTATCAGTTCAAAAAAACAGTCGATGAAGATTCAAACAAACTTTTGTTGCACTGCCTCGACAGACTTTCAGGCGATAGTCTTGTTTCATTACTGTAAAAAAAAAAATACATAAAGCAAGCAAAATTTAAGTACTGCATTTAATAGATATTCAATTTAAGTACCTTCATGGTCATCATCTGCGGAAAGACAGATGAAGATTTCCAAGGAGATAGAACCATTCAAAAAAATTCATTAGTGCATATGTATATTACACAGTGCAACAGACAATTAAAGATAATCAAAGGCATATAGCTACATTTAAATTCACATGGAGGACTTACAAACATGTTACCATGCTGAGTTGTCAGTCGATAAATTTTTATAAGCTCACTACAAAACTTACAAAAATCAAGAATAATAATATAAACATCATAAAAGGGCAAAATTTCAAATCATTCACATTTTGAAGACTAAAAAATAATACAAATAGATTATGCTTATCAGAGAGCAAAAGCCCAATTGGGAACTTAAAAATTCTGCACTCCAAACACATACATTACCTGCTTCTTTGTAGGAAGAGAGAGAATTCTAAAAAAATCAAATTTTGATTTCTGGCAAGGGTGAAATATGGGCAAGCCAAGCAAGTGGGTCTCTGTCTCTCTTTTGGTGATGAAGGAATGAATTTATACGATCCCATACCAAAACCTTTAGGCTTTTCGGGTAATATGTTTTAAACGAAAGTCTACTTTGTTTATTGATGAGACTTGTATTATATTGATATGATTAAGAGAGTAAATCAGTAATAGATACGGGGTAGAGAGATTGATCTTTCTCGAATAAGAATGATTTTTAGACTGTGAGTAGAGATTGAGGACGCTGCAGAACCGCGTGATTGATCCATCTGAGAAAATCCTGGATACCAAAAAAATGACAACTATACTTAAAAAATTCAAACCATAATAAAAATGAAAGAAATAAAAATTAAGATAATTATCAAAGGAATGCAGAATATGCATTCTTTGCTTGGTTGTGGATAATTCATGTCATTACCATATTGAAGTTATAATCTGCAAACAAAATTCAACTTTTCAATAAAATAAACAAAAAACCCAGGAAACTTCTTACAGCAATAATGTTAACCCGCCAAAAAAAAAATAAATAAATAAATAAAGAATTGCAAAACCGACGGGTTTAAATCAAGTATGAATATAACATAAGAAATTCCCAACACAAACTAGAAGTCCACATGAAAACAAATTGTAGATAGGCCCCTCTAGTAGCCATGAAATAGGGAAAAATTCTTAGCAAAACCAAAAAATCATATTTTCAAAATCAAAAATTTCGTATTACAAACCGTAAAAGATCATTAATTTTCATAATAATTGCAAAGTGGATAATCATTTTATATTCACTGTAGAATTTAAAAACCAGAACAAACAACAACATACCATGACACCAACTAAAATTTGATTAGAATGGTCTTTATCGGTCAAGAAGATGATTCAATTTTGCTTCATTTTTTAAGTGGTCTTGGCTTGGGATTGATGTTTACCTCTCTCCTTTTTGGAATTGCAAAAAGCTTAGGCAAATTGAGAAGGAACAAAAGACGAAGTTTAGAAAACCGAAGTGAAATAAGAAAATTTTAAGGATATAGATGTGTGTATAGTTTTTTCAGATAATATAGTAATTTTTTTGAAGGAAAGTTTACTAAATACAATTTTAATTATTTAGATAATAAAAATCAATTTTTTAAATTTTGAATAAACGTCAACATTTAAAAATATAAGAGATTAGGTATTCAAATTCTTTAATATAATTTAATATTATTTATTAATTTAAATTAAATTAAAATAAATCAGTAAAAATTAGTAAATTAAATTATAATAATGAAAACAAAATTACTTTTTTTGGGTGACCATGTTCAAAATAGGAAACACACAATAAAAAAATTCAAAGATTAAAAAATGAGACGTACATAATTCAATTAGATGGACTTGACAAACCAACAATGGAATTAAAGGACTTCTATACATACTATAATTCATTGAATTCCAACTAATCTCAGTTAGATTTTATTTATAAATAAATTTTAAAAAGTAGGTGCGGTGTGATTTAAAACAATTATTTTGATTATGTAATATAAATTTTAAAAAATAGATAAAATAAAACAAAAAAATTCTTTTAAAAAAAAAAAAGAAGAGTCATGCAAGTTAAACCTATTAAAAATGTAAAGGATTTATATATTAGGCTTTCTGTTAGCAAAATAAAATCAACAAAAAAAAAATATTAAATTTCTGATGTTCTCCAACCTTACCAATCTTATAACTTCTATCAAAAATAAAGTTTGCAGCTACTATTCAAACAATAATTATTAATTCAAAATGAAATAAATGTTTGATTGTAATGAGTTAAATTTGAACCTATTTTTTAAATATTTTTAATTTTGAAACCTATTTTAAATCCAATCACGTTTAAAAATAAATTTTGATATTTTAAACTTTCGTACATAAATTGCAAAATTCTTTCAACGATTTATACACTTAAAA
The DNA here is from genome assembly GCF_014843425.1 of Jatropha curcas. The sequence continues at coordinate 8,651 of NW_023591110.1, forward strand.
ATAAAAAAGTAATACAACAATTAAAATTTAATTAGGTTTCATATAGACTTCAACAAGCAGCAATGTTTTATTGTTGAGAAGAATTTTAGAAGGTAAAATTTGGAAACTGTGGACCTCTAAAATTTATTAAATAAATTTTTAACAAACATTTGTCTTAATTATTCTGTTCTTTCTTTTTATTATTCTATATGTCAAAATTAAAATTTTCACTTATTAGAAGAAAGAATAGAATTTATAACAAGTTCATTAGTTTCGTTATTTTTTTCAATCAATGCCATTAAATTCCATTAGAAATGGACCAATTTTTACCCAAAATTAATTATAGAGTTTTTAAATTGATAAATTAAAAATTTATTTATGCATTCAGGACTAATTTATTTGCGATTTTGACCAAAAAATTGTTATATTTAATTTTTTCTTTTTAAAATTTCCAAGGGGGCCATTGCCCCCTTGCCACTCTTTTGGGTGCTATTCCTGACCCTGCATAAAAAATTGCACACACACTATTATATATTTTCAACTAATTGATATCAAAAATTTTGAGGAATTTAAGTAATTGTTATTGAAATTAAAAAAATTAAGCATTTTTATTTATATTATGATTTATTATAAATAATTATTTATTATTTAAAATATAATATATTATATTTATTCAGTGTAAGCTGTGTCCATAAATGTGTTTGATATCGTACTTTTTTTTTTAAAAAATTTATTCGTGTCGCATATATTCCTATTTTCTCGTGTCATCGTGTTCCATGAACCCTTATTTTTTTGGTATATAAGACTACATCTATAAACTAAAGCCTACATCAAGCTTAAGATTTTTTTTATTACCAAGAAAAAATGGAAGTGTTTTTTTTAATTTGTTTTTTTTTCTTTTTTTATATTAAATGATCAAGTAAAAAATAAGAAGGAACTTAAATTTTTATTTTTATTATTGAATGATCAGAAAAAAATAAGAAGGAAGCTAAATCTAATAATAGTATTACCTTGCAATTAGCAATTGGAGCCCAACACAAAGCATGTGGACGGCTTCAATTATTTTTATTATTATTAATTTATTTTTGGTTTGCAATAGATGGTGTGATTTATGACCATCTCCAAGTTTTATTTTTAGTTTAATCTCTAAAAATATTATTTCTAGCCTTTGATTCTCATCTGTCTTCAATACCAAAAGTTGATTTGGGAAGTATGCAGGGAATCTACCAAGGAACAGGTTTGGCTTCATTGTAGCCAGGAGAGCCAATCGAATTGGAAAACTGGACAGCCACAGGTCAATATTTTTGCGAATGGGTGTTGCTGTATTTTCCACAGTTTTTATTATTAAACATGTTTATTCGTTTCCATAAGTAATTAGACATTTTAAATTTTTTATTTTATTATCGGTTCTGCATTTTGGGTTAAGACCGGTAAAAAACATAAACTAGCAAATAAAAAAAAAAGACAATTATTTACTCGGACATATACCGCGACAAAATTAAAGAACCATAAACTAGAAATAGTTACCAAATATAATGGGCAAAAGATCTCAAAAATTCATGCCAACAAGACAAAATTTAGATGAAGTAAGATTAAAATAAATTTGACTTTCGAATTTTTTTTAAATTTTCCCCTATAAAATGTCCCCATCTAGTTTCAACCTTAATTAGGATAGTTTGATCAAAATGAGCACAAAAAAGGGGGAAAATGAAGAACAAGTGATGGAGAAAGGAGAAGACAGATTTACTAAAATAAGAAACAGTTATTTTTGCTAAAATAAGGGGACCAAAAATTACAAATGATGTTGGATAGGCAAATTTAACCAAGCGAAAAGAAACAACACTGCTCCCTTTTTTCCTTTGATTAGCAACTTCAAGAGAAAGCAAGTTAAAAATATAATAGCTCTCTTTCGTAACAAAACTAGTTTTGAAATGATAATAGGCAAATATAAAGCTTGAAAGAATTCACATTAACTAGTTCGAACAATGCCTAACGAACTGAGTATCAGGATGTTAAACACAACACGAGATCGAAATTAAAACTCTATTTTTGATTTTATCACGTCAAAGGCACATAAAACTAGGACAGGGAGAGTAAAACAAATGGAAAAATAAACAATCAGTTCCCTCCTTTTAATCGAGTGTGCTGCTTCTTCTTATGCCGGCGTTCAATGGGGTATGCAGCGAAGTTCAAGAGAAAGAAATGCAAATAAAAACAATTATATTGCTCAAATTTATCCAAGGCAACTGCAGCAAATTATATTAGAACCAGAAGCCACTGAATTTAAAACTCAAAACAGAACCAATGACCTCCTGTAATCTGCATAACCATTAAACTCAAACTTTCACTATTGAGAAATTTCAGAAGCAGCTCAAAGCTTTTTTTGACGAGCAGATCATCATTTACTTACCACTCCACAGTAGTGGCATCTGCAGAGAAAACCCGCTTGCCAACCATTCATCAATTAGTTTTGTTTGCCATTACAAATCTTTTGATCCGGAGATATCCTTTGGGATAATTCACATTATAAGTAGCAACATCTGGTGAGCAACCATTCTTGTTCCATTTTCCTAAAAACCTTTAATGCTTCATCTAATAATCCTTCTTTTACAAAATCCTTGACCATTATAGTGTATTCAAAACATCAGGATGCAACCCTTCTATTTGGAAAGTTAGCAAACAATTCCTTTGCATCTTTAACCTTTCCAAGCTTTCTGACAGGGACCATTCAATTTAGAGTCTATAGACAACAAGGCTAGGCTTCATAATCTTCTTTTGCATTTCATGAAATAGATCCAATGCCATTCAAGAACAGCTATGCTTACAAAACCATCTATCAGATTGAGTAGGTTTACATTATTGGAGAATGGCCACTTAGCACACAAGTTCTTGAAAAACTATGCGCAGCCAAGGGGCTCTTTGCTTTACAAAGCCAGTGATTAAAGAGAATTTTATAAGTGAAATCCTTAGGCATCAGCCTTTGCAGAGCATTTTCATTCAAGAAGCCGCATTGCCTCACCTATCCCTTTTTCTCTTACAGTAACAATAGGAATCCAAATGTCTGTAGGTAACAAAACAGTAGTGTACAGCCCTTGCTTACCATTTCAATTCAAAAATTCCTCTAGCTTGATCCAACTTGGTGTGGTAGGCAATATCCGTCCAATCAATGAATTGTAGGTGTAGCATCAGGGCTTCTATTCCTCCCTGCATCATCAATTTTTACTACATTCATTGGAGCCTTTGAAACCTCTTCCTTCCCTAACAAAATCACAAACAACCATAAGTACTAAAGGTAATATATCTGGTGTGACGTTGCATCTCAACATTTGGTTAAGCAAACATAATAGGCTTCCTTCCACCTGCTTGACATACACAGGACCCACGGATTTAAGTGTGTTGTAGGTCCAAACATCAGGTAAGATAACCTTTGCTCTTTATTTTGAAGAAGGAGGTCTAATTGCCTCATAAACAAATCTATCCTTTGCAAGAGGCTGTCAAAGATAGCATTTATGACTCCCAAAATCATGGCTCCACCAACCTTTTCTTCCACCATTCTATTTTCAGGAATACCAAAGGCGCAACAGTGGTTTTCCAATTTACACCAGACCATTCACAATCACCAATTATTAGGTATAAACATTGGGTTGATACCCTTTTCAACCAAATCTCTCTCTTTTT
>NW_023591111.1:0-129848 GCF_014843425.1 Jatropha curcas
GCTTTAAAGCCTTTAGCGTTTTATGTTTTTTTGGCATTGCTAAAAGCTCTTGATTTCATTCAGTAATTTATTATTATTATTCATTATATTATTATTTTTTTATCAATTAATTAAGCACCTTGAATCCGCTAGTCTTTTAAATTTATTACTAAAAAAATGTATCTTTTTTAACTTTAATTTTTAAATTATTAATGTAAACTATCTTGTTACCATTAATCTTGTTTATTTTTTTAATGAAAAAAAAAAATTTGCAAAGGCGTTACATTTAAAAAAAAAAAAAAATTTAGAAATCAATTAGATTTTCTCTCGTTAACTAAATAGTTTTTTTCTTAATTAATATTTTTGCTGATTCTAGATTTGTTCAACTAAAGAAAAGTCACAAAATACTTTTGTTTCAAATTTCGTCCTGTGCAGTTAAGCAGCTTCCCGCCTTGCAGTAAAGCTGTCACGTTTTATTATTTAAAGTTTTTCGATTTAATAATTTAATTCTGAACATATAATATTTTGTTGTTTCTAATGAATTTCTATTAATAAATTAAGCGATTAATTATTTTCAGGTTCTTATTAAGAGCAAGACTGATATTCATCGCAATTTAACAAAAAAAAAAAAATCATAATTAACAAAAAAGACTTATAATGTATCAATAAATCAACATGATGAAGGGGACTTCCATAAATATTATTTATTTGTTAAAAAAAAAAAAAAAAAAAAGATCCTGAACTTTTGAAATTATATTTAGTAATCACGAAGAACAAATTGTTACCGTGTCTTCGCATGAGAAAGTCAGACAGAGGCAACAGAGCAGGCCCTTAATTGCTTCTATGTCTGATTTTTTCTTCGTGTCGCCCATTGGTTAGTCTATTATCCATGGACAGCCCAAATTTCATGGGCTTACGAGCCTGTATATTTAGAACCTCATTTAAGGGCCGCCAATTTGCGTTAAACCCCACGCTAGCTACAACGCATGGCACTTGCCATTCGGTTTTGAAATTTAGTTTTAGCAATTTAATCGTCGAATTTAATTCAAATCAATTTGTATTCCTTTTCTTTTTAATGTTGGCTTGAACTAAAACCAGATAAAGTGTTGTTTCACTTTGAGATGAGGATTTGAAGATTTTTAATTTGTCGAGGATGTTAAAACTTAAGAATCACTTTTTCTAAAATAATTTTTACCTTTACTGTTAAAAAACAAAAAAAACCAATAGTCCCTATTAGGAACTTCGGTATAATATTTATTAATTTATAATGTTTATTCTATCTTGAAGAATAATTGATGATAGCTCTGAAATTATATTATTATTATTTATTTATTTTCTCCGGTGTGCACCCACGTGAAAGCGATGTGGTATATATTTTTGTAGCGCATCTTATGATACCATTTCATGATTTGATATGTTTCATATTGAGAATTCCTTAATTTCCAACTAATTATGAAGATGTATGTATCGACTAATTAAAATCTAGTTAATAAGCATTTGGCCAACCCGGAAACTCGCGTGTAATTTATTATAAAAATAAAATAAAAACATCATTCTTTTCAAGGAGAGAAATCGTGCAATAACAACAAAACTGAACAATGGCCTGAACAACATTCTGTCGTAAGGGGCCAAACCGTTTCTCTGCCCAAAAAACAAAAACAAAGCAAAGCTCACGTTTGACCTTCCCTCCTTTCCCTCAGTAGATATATTCTTTCTCATTCTCATTGAACCCTTAGGGGCCTGCTCATCCCCATAGAAAATCTCCTGCCAAACAAAAAAAACGGGAAAATTATTTATATTTGTAAGCAAGCAGGAAAACACAAAGTACCTTCATTTCTCCTTTGTCCCTACAATCAAACGGCAAAATTTGAACAACAAAAATCACAAAAAATTTGGTCGGAAAATCCCAAGATAATGAGAGCGTTTCAACAGTTTATATGCACCTCATTTTGCTCTGGTTTATACATGCAAAAACTTACCCCGTTTGCGTCCATTGTGCAGTGGAAATCACACCTGCCGCTAGTTTACGTTCTCGGCTGAGTCATTTCCTTTTCCTCTTCCCTCTTCCAATCCTTATTTTTCTTCCTTTCCCTCTGTAAAGAAAAATAAAAAGATCTTCTTTAGGTATATTTCCTTTTTTTTTTAACATATAGGCATTTCTAGAAAACAACTAAAATTATTTCTATTGGTTATAAACATGTCTATTTCAACTGTCAACAGGAGTTCCAATTCTTTCTAAATGTTTCTCATTAAAATGAAGCCTCTGCCCTTCAACTTGCTACTCGAATGGTGATACGTAACTTGGATCATCAAGCTTCCTGCATTTTCCAGACTTGAAACTTTATTCGCTCGATTTAATTTGTGGTTTGGCTTTCATTTTTGTTTTCGTTCCCTGTTTGGGGAAAACACTTATTTGGGTTCTCCATTTTCCTTTCATTGTCGTCTACCACAGCTTATTTCAGCCTTGCAAAAACTTAATCCACATTAACATCTTGATCTCTTGCCCTTCCCTTTCCCGGTGATTTAGCAAATGAAAAGGCCTATTAAAACCGGTTTGATAAAGCTGTATTTATAAGCCAATGGCGACGGTGGCATGGTGATGATGCCATTTATAGTTCGTCAGATTCCTAAATGATAATCTATAATGTGGATTTTATCTCCATTTCTGAACTAGATAAGGAAACCATAATTCTTAATTGACATCTTTGGATTTGTGTATTATCCTTAGCTTCAATGTTGTTCAAGAATCTCAAGAATTCATTGAATCGGGCCCTCAATTGGTCGTAATCAGTTTTATATCGATTAATCATCATGATCCATTCATCATTGTATTCGAATTAAAACCATATAAATTACAAAAACTAGTCTGTATATCAGGACGGTTTCCAATCGAGCACGATTGTTATAGCTCTAGGAAAAACAAGCTTATCTTTCTAGTCATAAATCATATAGAATTTCAGCTCACAAAGAAAAACTCTTTTGGGCCATAGTAGAAGTGAAGCAAGACACGCAGCACTTAACAACCTAGAAGCATGTACTCTTAGGAACCACGCCGATCAGCTTCAGGAAAGTCAGTAGATACTTAAGAAAACGAGGTTATCTACCGGATTATTAGGTGATTACTAGAAGGATATCCCACGCGCGTGTGTTATCGATGTCGGTTTGCCGCCGAGAAGGAAGGAGAAGTGGCCACTGGTATGCGTTTGCGAAGAACTATCCAACAAGAAATTCTTGATTTTGAGGTGTATTAAAATCGAGGACTTTACCGGAGTCGTTTGGCCGGGGAAGGAGTCTGCCTTTCAGTGGAAGAAATAGGGGATGTCTGGTTGTAAGAAAGAAGTGAAGGAAGAAGGATTATGTGGTTTTGAAGCAGAGGCAGAAGTTGCTAGAGTAGATGCATGAAGAGTAAGGCAATAAGGTTGGTCGATGAATTATTTATGGAATGTAATCCAAGAGGCCATGGAGCGTAAAGTAATAACTGTGGACGGTAGAAGGGCTTATTGGGAATGTTTGGCTTTTGTTATGGAAGATTACGAGATGAAGTTTTATTGGAGTGCATCAATGGTGGGGTTAAGAGATACAAAATCTCTTCTTTTACATTCCCATTTGCAATTATTATTATAATTGTTAGACTAGGTTAATATGAGATTTGAATTGGACAGTCTAAATTTATTAGCTATTTTATTTATTTTTCTTTTTCAAAAAATTACGTAAAAATGAATAACAAAGTGGTTTATTTAATTAACAAAATTTTGTTACAATTTTTATTAGTTAACATTATACTCAAGAAAAAGGAGAATATTTTAGATTATTAGCAGATATTTGTTAACACGTGAATTCATTAATATATGGTTTGAACCTCGTTGAACGATGGAATTTTTACATAACGTTTGAACTGTGATAGCAAGTTAAATCCATATAATATGCGCTACTTCAAGTGATATACGTATCGTTAGAAAAATATGCTACTAAAAAGTAATAATTATTAGATACTATATAAGCAAATGGTGAAATTGCGCATAAGAATTGCTTCCTTTTATATGGATGAATAAATAGAACATAAAAGTATAAATTAGCTTAATAAATAAAACTGAAATTTAAAGATTATTAAACAATCACATTAACACAATTCTTATAAAAAGGGGCTACAGGACTTTTCCTATTTTATTAAATCCACAACCTATCTTACAGATAATTGGGAAACATAATTAATTTTAGGTCGGAAGTGTGAAAAAAAGGGAAAAATGATAGATAAGTAAAAAAAAAAAAGATACAATAGATAAAACCTAATTGCATAGCTTCGCGAGCAATTCCTAAGCGAGATTATGCGCACATCAAACAAGATCTAAGCTTCTGTTGTTGCATAATTGGCTATAAGCATTAAGCACTGAGATTCACATTAATTTGGCGTGCCGAGCCATAGCCAAGCAAGCAGCTGAGCCTGCACTGCTATGTATTAAGCTGTTCCATTAGGCAAAAAAAACCAAATTTAGGCCTGTTGTGAAATGTGAGTTTTATGGCTGGAGCTAATGCTTCATTTGTTGCTGTAAAACACGCTATCAAAATGCCTCCTAAAGACGGAAATGGGGCCCTTTCACTTGTTTCCGTTAAACTCAGCCCTGATGCTGTATAAATGCGGCTCAATGAATCGGGTTATAACCGTACCTGAATCAATTAATGGTTCCAGCTCCCGTATTCGGGTCAAATTTTTAGAAGGCTCTGGGGCAATGTGTACATAACCCCGGCCTACGCCTAACTCCGGTTAGTTTACGTAGTATAATTGATGGCCGGTGTGGGTTTCGTAGGAAGAAGTGGTGTGTTCTAATGGCCCATGGGCTGACCCACTGGGACCGATTTGACGTGAACCGAGAAGTAAGTAGGATCTTGAAACTGGGTAAACAATATGAAATACACCCGAATAAGGGAAAACTTGATTGAGAAAAGAAGTGATGATAAGGATCCACGGGGGCCCCAAACCAATAAACCTTTGAGGAGGAAAACTGACCCACCCGAGGCACAGAGTTTATGCATCAAAAAGAAAATCTGGGGACTACATCCTTGGCTAATGATAAACGAATTCTTTGCACTAGTGCATGTGCTGTAAAGGATGAATCTCCACCGTAGGATGGTGAAAAAGGCAGTAAGAGGTTTCCGGTATTCCGGCATGAAAAATCCACGGACTTTGGGTACATATGCGGCCATGGAGCAATCCATGACCCGTAAGTAGCAAGAGATTATTTGTAATGTGTGGTGGAAAGGAGAAACCAGTTGCAACCGGAGCAGGTACCCAAGCAGCATCATTACTAGTGTCTAAGGACCATATTCATAACTTACCCGGACCAGTACCATTTAACCCGAACCACATAGTTACCCAATGTTTAGAACTTGTTGACCTGGAAGCAATAGGTACAGCGGTGTATTGGGGGCTGGAGACTTGACAAGTACTTTAGCCGTTGTGTGGTCTTTTAGTGGCCATGTTAATGACTGCTTATTAAGCAATTGATCTCCTGCTTATGTGTAAAAGGTGAGCATTTGCTTAGTGGCGTATAATGGAAAGATCCGATCATCTGTTTTAGAGCACATGAGTCAACAAGAGCTCTTGTGCTTGAATCAGAAGAGCAGATAAGAGGAAATCTGGTAAAAAGTTGCAGGAGTCCATAGGTTGGAGTGGACTTCTCCAATTTGCGGAAAAAGGGCTCTTGCTTTGCTTAGTTATTGCAATTGTGTATGTGCTTGGGACATTATCATATACGAAGACGAAGGCATATAAAAATTTACTTAAATACCCCTTCGATTATTGCTTGGGGTTTTTCGAACATACATGACATGGTTTATCTTGCATGCAAGATTTAGAACGTTGTTGGGGTCCACTTAGATTTCAGAACGACACTTAGAAAAGCCGTATTATCCCATATATCGAGATGGCGCTATAAAAAAAAAAAAAAAAAAAAAAAAAAAAAAAAAAAAATCCAACTTGCAAATTGCAAATGAAAAACAGACAGAAATATGCTCTTTTTAAGGCCCAGAAAATTTAGAAAAGGACAATGCTTATTATATTTGCTCGATAAAGAATGTTGTTGTCTTGTTAAATCTCTACAGTGATTCTTGAAATTATTATTATATTGTACTACAAATTTTGACCTTTTAAAATGCTATAAGATTTCAAAATATATAATGGTGTATTTAAATTATGGGTTCAATTGTTTAATCTTATAGGAAGCTTTAAGCTTTCAAAATATATCCAAAAAAAAAAAAAAAAAAAAAAAAAAAAAAAAAAAAAAAAAAGAAGAAAACGTTTTAATGAAGGGTAAAATGGGAATGGGAGATGCGAAGGAAAGCTTGTGAATTGTGAACCCATCTGTCTGTCTGATAAATGCTTAAAAAAAAAAAAAACTGAACTGTGGGCGTAGATGGGCCAACGCACGAGATGCGGTCGGTCACGGGCATAAACAGAGACTTTTCCATGACGTATGGGTCCATCAGTATCTTCCTCATCCATCCTTTTTCTTATCATTCCTCAAATACAACAAAACCTTTTTCCGTAACTTTGCCACGTGACTTCAATTGGCTAGAAAATATCTATTAAGATTTAAGAGATTCACAAACGCCAACTACTGTCAGTCACCCACATTTCAGTTCACTCTGCAAATCAATGGTTCTTTGGTTGGTACTCGGTAGTAAAGTTAAAAAGATGATAACAATTGAGCTGTGGTTCAGTTTATTTCCGAAACCGTAAACTTGTAAATTTAAATCTTAGTCGGACAGAATGAACTGAAAAAGGACGCAATTTTATGCAACCAATTTTGAAATAATTAATGATTTAAAGTTAGAATTCCTAATCAGTAATCATAGGCCGTTTACCATAATAATGACTAGTTTGCACTAGTAATATTCTACTATATTTAAACATGTGTTAAGATTAAATTTAATTTATTTGAATCTTCATTTCATTGTATATTATTGTGAAGGAAACTAAATGATTTTTTATCCTTTCCAAAGACAAAAAAAATCATATCTATCTATTCTCAATGGTCATTCCGCACTTTAATCTTGAAAAGGACTCAAAAGTAAACACACAAATAAGCCCTAATCAACCACTCAGTGATTTTAGCAAAAGCTAATACCCCACAAAAGTCACGAGGTCTCACTGTCCAAATTATTATCAGCTTGTGTACAGAAGCGGAATGCTGTGAAATCCATCCATTCTCTGCCTATCTGTAATCCAGCATTTCAAAAGCAAATAGTCTTGGGACTCTGGTACATTATTTTAAGCCAATGCAGTACCAAATTACACACACACACAAAAAAAAAAAAAAAACACAAAAAAAAAAAAAAAATGATTTTTCAATGCGCAATTTTGCGTTATGATTGTCTCATCCTTCCTCACCTGCTAATTGCTCTCCTTCGCCATTACCACTATTAAAAAAAAAAAAAAAAATGATTTTCATGCGCAATTTTCGTTATTTGTCTCATCCTTCCTCACCATGCTAATTGCTCTTCCTTCGCCATACACTATTAGATGGCAATAAACCAAATCATAAGGAGTCTTAAAATGTTTGTTTTGTTATATCTCACCAAACTATAAGTCAAAAAGCATCAAAACTAAAATCCAATAAAAAAAAATCCCACCAGATTTAATAAATGAATACACAAACAAATACAACAAATTTATATATACACATACACACATGAGCAACAGCACAAACAGGGATAATTTTCACACATAAGTTTTCCCCCCAGATTCACTCACAAAATACATAAGAGGGATGGCTAGGCAGAGCTGGACGCAAGTAACATAAACTGCATCTCCAATATCTCCATATTCAACTAGAAGACCGCATTTGTCAAGGATGGGCAAAGCACTTCATAACTACTGCATGATTTGAACAGAATTACAGAAGACAAAAAGTAGAACTCAAGTTAAAATCTTACCAGTAAATAAAATTTATGAAGTTTATGGAATTACATGCAAAGATTTCCATTATATAAATGATAAGAAAATATTTCGAATATAGAGTGGTCCACTAATTTGCTGAAGTTGTTGAAGATCTATGGAACATTGCTTGTTCATAAAATATTTATCATAATAGTAATCTTGAGAATAAAACAACACTTAGCATCACATTCTTGTAACTGTCAATCAGAGCATAATGTTATGAACCCTATAGGTCCAAAGAAATTCAATTCAAGCAAAATACAAATCCAAGAATTTGCAAAGGTACTATTCTGAATGAAATCATGAGTGAATTCACGAGTGAATTCTTTACTCTCAAAACTAAATTTTGTTCTTCCATATTTCAAAAGTTTCTTAAGCTTCTCCAGTAACAACAATCTTTTTAACACGTTCCATATGGCTTCTGCAAATATTAGACCTGTTCCGTAAATTCTTAACATGTTTCCCTAAACTTAACTGAATTTAAAACTCTTTGGATCCTTGGGCCAATTTTAGATTTCTGACAAACTGCTGACTATAGGGTTACATGAGTATCTTTGTTGCAACTAAATTTAAACACTGCTTAATTTTGCATGAGAAATTTAAAGTTAGCAGAAACAATTAAAATAAGTGTTAACTTCGTTAACATTTCCAAAAGCAACCCAGAGAAAGGAGGTGAAAAAGAAAAGGCTCCCCAGAGCGCAATAGGTTGTGCATTATGTTTGGCACCATTAAAACATACTAGACTTTATCATCAAAAGAGGGTAATAAGAAGAGGGGTTTGGCACTGTTAAACCATAGCAGACTTTATTAGTACTTTTACTTTTGCAGAAAAATAGACATCCAACACCTAACTCTTAAAGTGATGATTAGGAAAACCTAGGATTCTTAAACAAGGCACTGACTATGCAGATTATAATAGAAAATCGGACATGAAATGAACAATAAAGTAAACTAGTTGAATTTAAAATCCACATTATGAACACATTAGTCCAACAACTTAATTGCCTCACAGACAATGGAAAATTTCTGATTGGTAACAACAATTAAATTTGTCTTAGAGCACATAATATGGAAGCCTAGACATGACAATAAAACAAAGAAATTTTCAAAGCTAAATTTATCAATAGCACTTCAAAATGGCATTACGTAAAGAAAAACAATAAATTTGTCAGATGTATCATAACAAGTGGCAGGCAAAGAAAATAGCAAGTGGCAGGCAAAGGATGCACCTTGGAGCACATTCTTGGAAGTTACAAAATATTGGCTAATTATATCATAACATGGAATTAATCTACACAAAAGAATAGCAAAAACAATAATTTTATGGAAGGCTAATAGATGATAACTTGAAGAATTAAAGACATGAGTTGCTTCCAGAAGTGCTCAAATTAACAAACATACCTCTTTTAGGTTATGAATCTTACACTGAAGTGTCTTTGCCCTTGACTATAACGACTGGACATTGTGCATGGTTGGTGCAATAGTTGCTTACACTTCCCAAGAACATCCTGTTAAAATTATGCATTTCATCACAGTTAGGATACTAAAGAACCACATTGACATATTAATCACATTTTTATGTTCAGTTATTGATGTCAATTGGATTAAGTTTGCTTGCCAAAGGCCTAGCAAACTTCAAATGCACATCTAAGTTTGGGGGAAATTAAATCTAGCAACAAAAGGCAAAGTAGTAAAACCATCTAAAAAAATTCAGAAAACTAAACAAAAAGTAAGCCAAACTCAAGTGAAAAAGTAAAACAACATCAAAAGTTCTAATAGCATTTTATGGTAAGGGAAATGTTTCTTGAGCATCTGAAGTGCTCCTCCAAGGACCCTTAGCTTTATCATAAAATCATTGCATAAAGCATAGCAACTTCCTATCACATTTTCTCTGTGCAAAAATAATCGCTACCTAAAATAACTCAGCCGCAGCACATAGCATAACATAGAGTAAAAAGAGATTACCCAGCAAATATTTGTCCATACATGTAAGTTTCATGATCTTTCATTAAAATATCTCTTGTTCATCTATGCCCTCATTATAACTGCTATTTCGAGCAGTCTAGCCCTTTTCCATCGAGGGATGGAATTTCCAAATCAAATCACTTTTAGATTTGTCATTCTTAGATTCATTTGTCATCCTGTGAGCTACCATCTCTGACATTTGCACCATGGCTAACAGGAAAGAAAACTAATTGCTAATTGCAATATTTACATTTGTAATGGTGAAATTTCACCTCATATGTGCATTAATAACAACTACAGTTGAAAAGATGCAAAAACTCTTCATTCATCTAACATCACACGGCCAAACAGAATATTATGAACCCAACGACTGAGAACACCTGCAGATGATAATTCAGATATTGAAAATAATCCAAGGATGCTTTGTAAATCAACATCCTTTGAGATAACATCAGTTTATCACTTGAACAGGATTATTGTCCCTGTCTTTACTCATTGGAAAAACTACTGGCTAATTGTTGGCATAAACACTGCGAACATCATTTTGTCCAAATAAAATATTATTACTTCTGAGTTCTGACTTTGAACTTCGATTCAAACAAAGCAAAAATTCTTAGCATTTCAAAATAGAAGATCCAAGTAGTAGGTACTTTGGTCTCTATCGCCCTATGTATATAGAAAAGTTACCATGCAGTCCTAAATCTGAAGTTCTTTAGCTAAAACACTTTTGGCAGAGGTAGCTCTTCTTATTGGCTTACCAAAATGAAGTAATTCTGGATGGATATTGCTAATGCCCTTAATTTTTATGATGATGATGATGCATGGTTATGCAGTTCAATTACTTTGTAATGGATATACATAGCCCTAATAAATAACCTTAAGCTATAGCTATAAAGCAAATACCATATTGTAAATTTTAGCTTCCTGTAAAATTCTTTCCAGTATGTTGGCACATAATCAAATAGCACAACTAGTTGACAATGGAAAATAGCAAATTTAAGGAGCACCCTAACCGGCAACTGCACAAAGGAAGCAGTAATATTGATTAAACTCCAACTACACAACTAATCTTTTGGGATCTGTTTTTACCCTGCTATTACAGCTACTTATGACAGGAGCACCCTTTCGGATGCATTGTTTATAGCAAGCATTATGGACTAAGATGGAAATGCATCACAAAAGCATCCAAAAATTGCTTTATGTCAAAACTTTGAACGGCATGTTTTATAATATGGACAATAACCGAAACAAACAGTTCCGAAAACTATTCAATCTCCTCATTGTTTAATATGTCAAGAAAAAAATCATTTTACTTCCCATCAAATTACTGCACAAGGATACTAACCATGTTCATCATCAAAGCTGATATTGAATAAAGCATGCTCTATACAAGATTGAGTCTAAATAATAATCATGCAAATTGTTCAAACAATGAGAATCATCAAACCATTTCCTTGACTTTTCAAAGCTGTTTGACTTTTCAAAACTTAAAAAACAAGAATCCAACATGATTACATCAAATATTATTCTACCACTCCAAATACTTGCAATGAACCAAAATTTTCTCTTTGTATAATACCTTTTAATAGGGCCATAAGAACGACACCCCATCACAAGCAAATCAGCACCTGAATTCTCAACAGCTTCGCAAATCTTCTCCTTTGGATCCCCAACAACCACTTGCGTTTTAACATTCGCCTAAACAAAAATTAAGTTCCAATAAAATAATTGATAACTATTTACCATAAAATTGATATCCTAAATTGACTGGTACACTAAAACAAGTAAATCGGTTTCAAAAAGGAAAAAAGCCCTCACGTTTTTTTCGCTGCAAATCTGCAAAGCATGCTCTAAAACAGCTTCGGTGATCCGCTTCTGATGCGCCTCAATCGCCGCCGTAAAGGCAGGCACCTCCAAATCAGCTATTAAATTCCAAAAAAAAAAAAAATCAAACTAATCAATTAGTAATTAGCTTTAACTCAAGAAAATCAAATCAAAACCATGAACAGATTCAGTATCGACTGAAATAAGCACTAGTAACTTTGGTATGGATAGTGGACACTTAACTGGGTCCACCGAACGGAATAGCGCCGGGATTGAGACCAGCAGCAATTGACGGTGGAGATTGGACATGGAGTATCAGGAAGTAGCCAGCGGTTTCAGTGGAGTCGGGCGCAGAAGATCGAAGCTTGAGGTTGTCGAGCGCCCATCTCAAGGCGTACATGCTCTCCTCGCTGCCGTCGACGGCCACGATCACGCAGCCAAGCTTTTCCGTCGTCATGATTGATTGATTGTCGATCTTGAGTCAGGTGATGTTGACTTTGGAGTATTCGTTTCGAGATTAGCATATTAGAGAACGGAACTGTAGACAAAAAGAGAAATTTCGTAACGGAACGAGAGCTAACGACTATTCGAGAGCGCCAGTGGGGAGCTGCATGGGTCGACCGGGTTGGTTTTAGGTGACTTGTGGGCCGGCGGTCCAAATCTCCACAGGCCGAATAACGCCACTGCATTTTTGTCTAACCTTGTGTTTTGTTTTGGTTCTGATTTTCATTGCAACTTTTACATATATTTCAAAAAGAAAATTCTTCTTTACATAAATAGAAAGTTGTAGCAAAAAATAAATTATTTAATAATTTACCCAAATTGTTGGTAAGCTACTCAAAATTCAGTTGATAAAAAAAAAAAAAAAAAAATGGTTCTGATTTTCATTGGCAACTTTTACATATATTTCAAAAAGAAAATTTTCTTACATAAATAGAAAGTTGTAAGCAAAAAATTAAAATTATTTAATAATTTACCAAATTTGTTGGTAAGCTACTCAAAATTCAGTTTGAATAAAAAAAAAAAAAAAAAAGCTCATTTAAAAAAAAAAAAAAAAAAAAAAGCTCATTTACATTCATTTGGTAAATTTAAAAAACCAAGCTTGAAATTATTTATCAAATACAATTAAACTGATAAATTGTAATTAAAATGCAATAGTTTTTAGGTATGTGTTTGCTATTTCGAAAATGAAAAAAGAAAAAACAGAGAGAGACGGCAGAAACAGGTTGTGGTTTTCAGTTTTCACAGGTTGCCATTTGCCAACGCCACACTGTGATATGCGTTTTGGACTATTGGGTCAGAGCATCAAATCAGAATCCAGTTTTTGCACCTATGCCTATTATAATAGTATCATCTCCGGAAACGAATCACCGTCTCGTCTAAGACTGACCTAGTTGAATTATGAGTTTTTTTTTTAAATATAAAAAATAATTTAAGACAATATATAGTTTAAAAATTAAAAAATGTTGACTGGCAGCAGAAGCACGTCAATTGTTTAGGAAAATATATTGCATGAACAGCTAAACATTTTCTTTTGGCCCCTCGCAAGGAAATTGTTCTATTTACTATTTAGTGACTTCTTATACAAGTGAAGGGTCACTGTAATTTGATTAATTAATGAGTGCAATTAGCACTTAAATATAAATCCATTTGCTGACATGATAATATAAATAAATTTTTTCCAAAAATAAATAAATACTGGTATTGCAATTTCCTTGTGAATTTTGGTTCTTGGGACGAGAGGTGATTTACCCTCATGTAATAAATAACCAATTTGCATTGCCATTACTGCAATGAAAAATATCATGCATACAAAAAAGTCCACTTTTTTTTTAAAATTTATACTACATATAAATCTATACCGTGGAAATAGACTGTATATAATGAAATTTTTGATAATACATTTGATAAAATTTAAGATATTTTAAAATAATTTTAATATCGTAAACAAAAAAATTATTACTTCAAATTAGCAATACATTAATTAATAATTACTCTAATGTAGGACCTAAAATTCCAATTTGCTAGCCCAAGGAAATAGAAAAAGGATGACATACTTTTTGGAGGCTCAACCTAAGATACCACCAACTAAGAAAATAATTTCCTGCTTTTTTGCATCTATGTATGATGGTTTTCGACTGTGCAAAAGTCACTGTAGATAAAGCTACCGTTACCAATATCAATTTCAAGCCACGTGCAACAAATCTTTTTTTTTTCCCCAATTTTGAAAAATCTTATTTTCAAAAGTGTGATTGGCCAACTATTCATGATGGTTTTCGACTGTGCAAAAGTCACTGTAGATAAAGCTACCGTTACCAATATCAATTTCAAGCCACGTGCAACAAATCTTTTTTTTTTCCCCAATTTTGAAAAATCTTATTTTCAAAAGTGTGATTGGCCAACTATTCAAACCAAGTGCTTGACTATTTTTTTTTTTCCCCAATTTTGAAAAATCTCATTTTCAAAAGTGTGATTGGCCAACTATTCTCTTCAATAATTTCATTTGCATTAATTGTAAAAGTCATTTGTGTATCATTTCTTATGTTGTAAGTTGTAGATATTGTGCATTTATATTTCTTTGCGTGTATTTGACTATTTTTGCAACATGCTTGATAACTCGAGATTTTGAAATTATTCATTAATTTACAAGTCAATTACATTCAATACCTAAATTAGAGAAGTTTGGTAAGAATTTAAATCAACAGTTAATAGCCGACAGAAATTTAAATCAATTGCTTATAACATTCTAGAGCTACTAACCCATTTCTAGTTATATTATATTTGAACCGTATTAATTTTATAAAAATAGTTACAATTATTTTTTTACATTAATATTAATATTTTTAATAATTAATATTTTGGAGGTAATAACTTTTTTCTTCAACGCTGATTCAATAAATTAGTGAAAACTCATATGATTAAGAGATTTCAATTCAGAACATCTCAATTTTCACATAAATGAAAAAATCAATTAGATCATATCTAATTGACAACTTACTAACAGCTTTAATCAATTACTAGACAAAATACAAAGAATTTCAAAAACTTTGTTATTTTTATATAGGTTGTATATTCGATGCAAGATATTTAAAAAATTATACTTGCCAAAAAGTAATTATTTTATTTAAGTAATTTATATAGAAAAAAAGTGTTTTAATTTTAATCTCAAAAATACTCGCCAATATATATATCTAAAAAAATGTAACACGGGTCTAACTAGCAGCATGCAAATGGAGACCTAAAAAAAAAAATATGTCACCGTCAATGCTTTAGAAAAATTGTTTCCAACTTTTGACTCTTTGATTCTTTGTATCGTCCACACCAATTTTTCATTAGTTTACTTGGTCAACTTATTTAATTAAATCATCAAATTTATATTATTAATAATTACCGACACAAGCCCAGCTAAATGAAAAAATTAAGTTTCCAAACTAAGTTATTATTTTATTATGAGAATGAAGGTAGTTATCCACTTAAATTTGTTATCACCGCCCTTCATTATCAAAACCCTGTTGATGGGATAGAGATAAGATTTCCATTTACCCCTTGCTTACCTAGGAAGGGGAAAAGAACTTGATTGAGGGGGGGTTTGTGACTTTGTGGGGTAGAAAATTTCTACCAGATGGAGCCCACTTGATACTCGAAAACAGCTTATCCTACTAAATCATGTACTTACGATTAATCTCAGCCGTTGAATATCATACCAAGCCAAAAACCTTGCTCTCCTCCCAAAGCATCCCTCCACCATCACATGCCTCCACAGGCAACCGTCCAATTAGGTGTCTTTCATAAGATTAGAATAGAATATTTGCAACCAAATAAAAAATCAACTAACATAGAAAGAGAAAGAAAACCCAATGTCCTATAAATAATTGAGTTTACATCGTACATATTACATAACCTGAATATAAAAATACACTCCCTCTAAAAATAAAAATAAAAATAAAAATATACTTTCAATCTTTTTTACTATACAAATATAATTGTAATTTAGTTTTTTTATTATTAAAATTTAAATTATTTTTAATAAATCACACAGGATTTAATTGATACTTTTATTTTTAATAAAATATAAAACTTAAAAAATCTCAATTTAAGTCCTTTTGACAATAAAACTTTCCCTAATTAGTGATTTTCCCTCTTAATTTTGTTTGAGCAATTATTTTATTTTTTAAGTTAAAAAAATAAAATAGTGATTCTTTTAGAGGGTTTAGAATTCACTCTATAATTTTGACTTATAAATTAACCATTGTCCGAACAAAATAATTATTTTATTTCAACAAAAAAACAAAATAATTATTTAAATATTAAATAATTTAATAAATATTTCTCACACTCGTGGAATTTGATCGTGGTACAGCGAAAGATTGTAGCCTGCAGTGTTATTTTAGATTACATTATAGCCTGTAGTATTATTTCAGACAATAAAAATTTCAAATCAATTAAAACAAAATTTGATCTCTAAAAATAGAAAAAGAAAACAAGCCGTCCGGTTGGACCGGAACTAGAGTGGGGCCAGCGGTCCGAATATTTGATGAGCAAAGAATTCACGCTTCTCGATGCCTGAAAACAAAATTCCTTTCCCTCGACCATAAAATTTCTTTAGTTTAATAATAAAAAATCATTGTTTTAAAATCAAATTAAACAACTCAATTTATATTTTCCGCATCTAAATTCTCCCTCCCTTCTTCTTTCTCTCTAAAATGACAAAATAACAGAGCCCTAAAATCTCGATCTGGTGGTTGTCCAAAAATCGACGAGCTCACAGTAATAGCGAACACAAGCTCAGTTAAAAGGAAAAAAGAAAAATATTCCTCAACACCTAGCGAAAACGACATTTCTTTTGTCAATTATCTTCAATCGTAGCCGTCGGAAGTGCGATATTATTTCTTGTATTCCGATCTTGAGGGCCTTGCCTGTGCAGTCGTCAGAATAAGCCTCACCGCTGCTGGAAACTGCCTCACTTATGTGTGGGGGTGATATTAGGAGGTCAGGGATCGTAAATTTTGCTGGATGCGTGTTAGGTGCGGGTGGATAAATGCATGTTACCGGGGATCTAGGGTTTTCGAGCCTGGTCCTTCTGCTTTGTGTGGTTTTTCCGGTGATCGGCTTTGTAATTCGTCGGAAATGGCGGCTTTCCATAGCCAGGCAAGAGGAGATCAAGCGTTTATTGATTTTGGCTTCGGAGGAGGCCGCTAGGGCTGAGCTTGAGGCTACTGTTTCCTATGTGGCCGTTTCTGCTTCAAAAAATAACTATCAGTGTGCCGTTTGTTATTCTCCTACCACCACAAGGTGTTCCCGGTGTAAAACTGTCAGATATTGGTACGTTATTTTTACAATTACAGGTTGAATTATTATTATTATTATTATTATTATTATTATTATTATTTTATAATTTTAAGTTTAGTTTAGTGTTTGATATTTAGGATTTATCCTCTGGATATGTAGAAATTGAGACATTTTTTGGACATAGATTGGAAGCTGGATTTACTATTCCCGCATTTGCTTATAATGTGTGTTTGAATGTTATGTTGGTAGTTAAACTGAATTTTGCTTGTTTGAGGAGATGATTTCTTAATATTCTGATTGTTATTTTCCATTTGTTTGAGGTAAAGTGGGAGAATAGTAGGAAAATAATCAAGTTCTACAACTGGATGGGCTGTGATTTTAGAGGCTTTCAAAGAAATTCATTGCTTGTTAACTGTGATAATCTCATATATGTTTTTCATTTTGGCCAATGCTGTCATATGGATAAATGGTTTATAAGTAGCAAAGAGATGCGGGGATGTAATTTGTTACTCAGCAGACTTGTGGTTTTGTGTGGGCTGTAAGACCTCTTTGCCACTTATTTAAACCCTAAGCAATGTGAAATCTTCGGATTCTGATGGTATCCTGTTTATCTGAATAAGCAAGAAGCAGTCTAACACATGGATTAAGATTACAATAATATTTGTTAATGAAAATATGAAATTATTCTCTGTGTTTTCTAATATATGTATTCTTATTTTTCTCACCTTCAAATCAATAAAATTTTTTTCCCTCCAATTTGTGATTGTAGTTTTTGTTGCCTTTGTTTTCCATTATTTAGTTGTATGTTTATGATATAATTTGATTTTTTTTTTCAGTTCTGGAAAGTGTCAAATAATACACTGGCGACAAGGTCACAAGGAAGAATGCTGTCCTCCGAGCACCACTTATCATGTTAATGATGACGGAGGCAATTCTTCTCAGAAGCTGGCAAAACGAAGTCAACGTGTTATTTATGACATAGTTGGAAATGAATCAATTGAGACATCATCTGATGGACCTGTATTATCTAATTCTAGTAGCACTACTGCAGTTCCACTTGTAAATGCTGATTATGTTAAGGTTGATTTTGTTGTAGATACAGGGGATTCATCTTCTTCTGAATCATCAAGCACCTCCTTTTCTGGTTTCTCCACTTCTCCAACCGGTGGTGAATCATCTGATAACGTTTCTGTTGGTGAGAGTATCAGTTCTAATGAACCTGAGGGATTAGATAGAACAACAGCTCTTGATACCGCCCCTAACGTACTTGAGCCTGTTTTAAACAAGGCAGAGGAAACTGAGCCTGTGTCTCCAAAGTTTGCAAGTTTAGCTGATTCTGTTGATAGTTTTAATAAATGTAGCGAATCAAATATATCTCGCTGCAATGATGGAGAGATGCAGCATGTACCCACTGGTTGTTCAAGTCAGAGTATCAGTGCCATGCGCAAGGGTTCAAATACTCAGTCTAGTAAAGTTTCTTCTGGTTTTTGGGATAGAACTCTCAAGCCTGTTGTGTCCAGCAATGTTGCTCAAGATGATCCAAATCTGCCCAGTTCCAGTGCAGCTGCTAACATGAAGTTATCTGATTCTGAGTCATTCCTACATTTTAAGTTTGATTTATCTAGTAATAGAGTTTCTTCTTTAAATCTTCAAACCTCAGAGGTGAAAGGCACCATGTCCGGTGATGCACATCCATCTCCTTTGGGGACTAGCAGGCCTGTTGATGGGGCATCTTTATCAAAAAACACTAGTTATGATACATTGAGGATAAAGAGTTCCAAAACTATGAGCCTTGAGAAGTCTAGTCATATAGATAACAGATCAGGTTATGGTTCCAATGTGTCAAAGCTGAGTGAGGTAAAATCTGTGTCATCATCCTCTTCACATGCTCATTTACCTTTGAACAATGGAGAATTATCACATGTGGTTGATTCAAAATCCAATGGTTATAAATCTCCATCCTCAAGCCTGAACGGATTAAATATTATTAACAATGATACTGTTAGTGATTCACATGTTTCTAAGTCCAGAGATTCATCTAGTGCTTCTCAAATCCATTTGGCTTCTAGTGCCAATGAGCATTCATTTCCGAGTGTGAAATCTGGAAAAGTGGACAATGTTGAAACCGATGCTATAGCTGCTTCTCCAGGCTCAGCTAGTGGACTAAAATCATCTATGTGGAAAGTTGTTGACCAACTTAGAGGACCTAAATATGCAAAATACAGTGATAAGGTTTGTTTTTAAATTTTTTTTTTTTTATTTGCTTACATCTAGTTTTCTTATTCTAGGCATTTGAATTTTACTTTAATTTATTTTTGTTTTTGTTGTTTAGGGGCTTTTTTCATACAATCTATTTGTAAAGCTATATACTTCAAGCAAGGTGGAAATGAAACCTTGTGGCCTTGTCAATTGTGGAAACAGGTATATCAAACACATTTTGACGATATAAAGAATATTTAAATAACTGAACAATATAGTATTTAGTTGATAAAATTTGTGTTTCCATCAATTTTTAAGCAACATAGACCATCTTTATATATTAGGATGTTATTATAAATGATACTGGGAATATATCTCCTTCCATTCTTCAGTGTACAATTTGCATGATTATTACTGTTTATGGTCTAAGGGACATCTAGAGTAAACATGTAGATACATGTTTTTCTGTTTGTTTCTCACTGCATTTTTGCATAAATCATTTCAGTGCTTACTTCCTTCTGCTTTTTCTTTGAATAGCTTGATTGGAAACCATTTCGATATTAAATATGTGATTGAGTAAAAAAAAAAAAAAAAAAAATTACTCCTCTGCTTTTTCTTTGAATGCTTGATTGAAACCATTTCGATATTGAAATATGTGATTGAGTAAAAAAAAAAAAAAAAAAGTGTGCTAATCTTCCTAGTTATGCTTGCCTTGAAACATTGAAGAATACAGTGCCAAACATTATCTCAAAAAAAAAAAAAAAAAAAAAAGTGTGCTAATCTCTCCTAGTTATGCTGCCTGAACATTGAGAATCACAGTGCTAACATTATGCTCATTATGATCTCGCATAGTCAACACAACCAATATCTTGCCAGCAACACCTGACCATCTATACATCACTTGAAGATTTTGTATTTTGCTTGAGATAATGCTACCAGATAGGACTGGTGTGATGTCACCAGATACATTGTAAAACAATACCATTCCGGCCAAGATATATACTGCATGTTACAATTTTACTCGTGTACATTGTTTTATGGGCTGAAAACATTAGGTCAGGAAGAGCTCTTACATTTTTGCAAGAAAAACAGTTCCACTTTTCTGTCTTATCTTTGGCCTCTTCTCATTGAGGTTATTTTTTAATTAAATTTACTTGAACTTTTTACAACTTATATGCCATTGTATTTTTGCAGCTGTTATGCAAATGCTGTTCTTCAATGCTTGGCATTTACTCCTCCCCTGACAGCTTACTTTGTTCAAGGACTCCATGCTAAAGAATGTATGTTTCTTATCATGCTCGTAATATTAATCCTACATGATGAATGTTTAATTAATATGTTTAATAACAATTGCATAGTTTCAAATGAGTTTGCGATTCTTTTCCATATCAGGTGTAAATAAAGAATGGTGCTTCACTTGTGAGTTTGAAAGTTTAATTTTGAAGGCAAAGGAAGGGAAATCTCCACTTTCTCCTATCGGTATACTCTCTCAGCTGCACAACATTGGAAGTCAGCTGGGTAGTGGAAGGGAAGAAGATGCACATGAATTCCTAAGGTGAGATGTTTGTGAGCATGCGGCCCACAAGGAAAATGCATTTTCCATGTTTTTATGATTTCATTTTTTAGAGAATTTCATACAAGATCAGTGAAATGATTTTACAGGTATGCTATTGATACAATGCAATCTGTTTGCCTTAAAGAAGCTGGGGTGAATGTATTAGGTTCCCTTGAGGAAGAAACCACTCTCATAGGTCTTACTTTTGGAGGTTACCTTCGCTCAAAGGTGAAACCTTTTGAAGATTATGACATTAAGAGATTTATACTCCTTTTGTTTCTTTATCTCTCTTTATTAGTCCTAATGATTATTGCATCAAAGTGACCCAATTATTGGAAAAACTCCATGATGGAATTTATGTTATGAACATAATTGGAAAACAGATAAAATGCATGAAGTGCCATTACAAGTCAGAGCGGCATGAAAGAATGATGGATCTTACTGTTGAAATAGAAGGGGATATAGGGAAGCTTGAAGATGCACTTAAACGATTCACGAGTACTGAACTTCTTGATGGAGACAACAAATATCAATGCAGCAGGTTGGTCAGGTTATCTTTTCCAATGAAATTTGTCTTCAATTAGTATTATTTTTATGCTTCTTGGACAATCTCAGTTGATTTCTCATCTTATTATATCAGTTCAAAGTCTTAGTGGCTAATGGTTTTTTCTTGTAGAGGTATTCTCTCTTGAGAAGGGAGGTTTTGGGTTTTAGCTTTGTAATTGGGGTATGGCTGGGGGGAGTGGGGGCAGCTTAGAGTTTATCCTTTTTTTGTTAAAATGATTCTTCATTTTTATACATAATATGCTGACGTGTCCTTTCTACTAAAATTTTACAGCACAACAGAATGTCAGAAACTTAATTTATATAACAAGTAATTGAGGACAGAATATGATGATATGTAAGGTGCTTGATACCTGGTTCTACTGTGTCTTGTGCTTCAAAACTTCTTGCTAAGTGTAATGATACTTCTAATAAAATTCTAAGCTTGGTTAAATTGGCATAATAATCCGAAAAAAATCATGATTAGATGTACTAGCACATGTTGCCATTTTATAATGTATTGCAGAAGTATGCACATTTCTTCTTTAGTTGTAAGAGATGTATGTATTCCATGTAAACTCTCTTTTTTTTGAATTTTGTTTTACTTTGTCTATTACAATACATGTAGCAGAATTTGGGTAACAAATGATGATTGTCAAGCCATTCCCTTTCATAATTTTTAACAGGTTCTTTGTTTTCTAGGAATTATTGGCTTTGAATGTATTTGACTTCTATGTCATTATGGTTCTATTCAGATGCAAATCTTTTGAGAAGGCCAAGAAAAAGTTGACAATAGTGGAGGCACCCAATGTACTTACAATTGTGTTGAAGCGCTTTCAGGTAACTATTATAGAATATTTTCTCCTGTATTATTGGAAAATTTTCTCATTTCCTTGCTGTGCTAACTTTACAGTCAGGTAAATTTGGAAAGCTCAATAAGTCCATTCGATTCCCAGAGATCCTGGATTTAGCACCATATATTAGTGGCACAAGTGACAAATCACCCATATACAGGCTTTATGGGGTGGTTGTTCATTTGGATATCATGAATGCTTCATTTTCTGGGCACTACGTGTGCTACATAAAAAATATCCAGAATAAGTGGTTCAAGATTGATGATAGTACGGTATGTTTATTTATAGATTATACATTGACAAACTTTTGCATGCACTTGCTAAACTTTTTCTTTCTATTTCACTGAATTAATGTGATTATACATTTGGACCCTAGCACTGATTTGACTTATTCTGTTGCCTGAAATATCCAGTTCCAACTGCCAAAGTTTAACTGTATCTTGATCATCGATGCCTAATGAGAATTTTTAAGTGAACTTTATGCTCTAGGATATATTAGAAACAAATAGAATCGCGATCCCCCTGAGGTTTGGTTTGACACCTTATAGCTATTTAGTTCTTGGAAATTCAAAAAATTAATTAACATCATCACATCATCAGGATGAAACTTTGATGATCATGAGATGGAGATAAGGCATATGTGGTGGAAAAGATAAGTGAGTTGTTGATAGAAAGAGAGCTATGGAAGGTTAGAATTTGCATCCGTCATGTGTAGGAATCTAGATGAATCAAAAAACCAATGTGGGATGAGCCTTGAGAATCGGATCATGAGTAACTTAAATCAGTGGAGGAGACCATGATTGTTTTTGTAGAGTGATGAGGGATGGTGATGACAGAGGTGGCAGTAATAACTATTTGATGAGTTTGATTTCTTTGCCTTTTGATGACAGAGCTCAGGTGGAATCTATGGTATTTGTGGGTGGTGCTCGTTATCTGTGATGTCTATGAGGATTGTGGTTGGGTTGAATTCTGCAACAGTGTTCATTGTGGTGTGATGGTAGAATGATGGTGGAATTGGGTGAGGGAGATGCTCAAACTGTGATGTCTTGAGGCATGTACTTCATAATTTAATTCTGCTTCAGAATCTAATGAATGAAGTGGGGACATGGGGATAAAATTGATTACCTCATTTCAAGGAATCACATTTGCTTCCTACGAAAGGAGCATTCAGGCTTTTTGGCCCAACAAAAAGGTTTCTCTCTAAGGGATGCCTACTTGTGTTTTATCCCATAAATTTTCCAGGAGCGCAGCTGCTTGTTCAGCTAGTGGACCTTTGGTGTGCCTATGGTTTGTGATATCTGTACGGGAGTTTGACCATCTTTTTTGGTGCACACAAATTCTTACAC
The DNA here is from genome assembly GCF_014843425.1 of Jatropha curcas. The sequence goes on from NW_023591111.1 coordinate 23,491, forward strand.
GAGAGCAGAAATAGAAGACGAGAAAGAGAGAGGGGTGGGGGTGGGTTTGCAAGGGGCCTAGAGAGAACCCTTAGCCTCTTGCGCTATGAGATGGTCAGTCTACAACTAGGCTACTAGCCAGTGGCTGAGCTCGAGTTAACCTATTCTGTTTCCCTGTTCAAAGTAGACATGTTCAGAATCCTGTCATAGAATCAATATATACATGAATGTATTTGGTTGGTCTCCCTCAGTCCCAGCTCCGACAAGTGACTTAGGGCCATAAGATATACAGTTTAAGATTTGTTAACAAAATTTCTTTTCTCATTTGCTTTCTTTGTTTTATATATTTTATGCACTGTAGCAACATTTAAATAAGCTTCATGTCATTTCTCCTAACTAATTCTTTGTATCATGTTGGCCATTGTTGAATAGGTAACAGCTGTGGATCTCGACAGAGTCTTAACAAAAGGAGCATACATGCTACTTTATGCAAGGTGACCAGTCTCAGGAGCTCAATTTGTAGAATGAATATAAGTTGTTGCTTTGATGTTTTTGACCAACTACTTCTATTTCAGGTGCTCACCAAGGGCTCCAAGATTGATAAGGAACAGTTTAGTGTCTCGTGAACTAAAAACAAAAGGCACTTCAAAACTCAATGCAAAGAATACTGCATTGAATTCAAGATCCACATCCAGTCACTCAAGTATCGTTCGCTTAAATCCAAATTCTAATTCTCCTGATAGTTTGGCCAGTGTTGAATCTTTCTATTTGAAGTTCAACCGGCTTCAAAAAATTTTAGAAGAGGACTCCTCAAGTGACAATTATTCTTTTACTAGCAGCAACTCGGATGAGGGTTCATGCAGTACTGAGAGCACCCGAGATTCTACAAGTACTGATGAGCTTTCTGATTACATTTTTGGTGGTTGGAACAACTCTTGGAGGAACACTTCTGATTCTGACACTTCATCGTCATCCTCTTCCCCCTTGTACTCGAGGTACTCACCAGAGATGAGCAGGCTGGCGGTGGCAGAAGGCGAATGGAATAGCAGGCTAGTGGATGTGGAAATCAGGGATAGTGATCCTTTTTTCCATTCTGACACGAGTAAACAATTTAGAAAGTTAGGGAATAGTAGTAGTTGTAGGGAGACTGACTCGGCAAAATTAGGACGGGTTAACCCTGTAAAATCTGGTGTATCCTTTAGAAGATCAGTAAGTGAAAGAACAAGTTAAAACATTTTTCTGTCAAGTAATTTAAGTTAGGGGCGTAAATAAAAGTTGGGAAGAGGGAGATCTGTATTTAATGTTACTGTTGTAGCTGGCCTTGTTCAAAGAAATGAGCCACCCCATTTTGTCAAATTCTTTCCCTTTTCCCTTATGAAGATGAGTTGTTCTCATAGTGTATAGTTCAAACTGAAAAGGGACTTTTTCATAAATGAGTCCCTAAAGGGGTTCTTTTAACCCACTCAATTGTTTACTTCAGATCATGAATAATTATAAGTTTATGTTGCTTTGCACAGTTTCATATCTTTTTGAAAATTTAAATTTGTGTTGTAGGGCTATACTCGATATTTGCAATTTTTTCTTTTTTCTTTTTTTTTTTTTTAATGTTCTGGGCTCAACAATTCCATTCTTGGACTTGATTGGCCCAGAAAGTATTGGATCCAATTAGGGACTTGATTATGAGCCCACTCTAACGTGATAATTGGATCTTTCTAATCTATAAATGTTACACAAACTCAAGTTGTCAAAGCATTGAGGATCAATGAAATTAGTGAAAAAAATTTTTTTAATAAATTAGACATGGATAAGAAAAGATAGAGAAGCTTTCGTTTTCTTGGATAGCAGGATAAAGAAGGTTATCGAAAGCCATTTTTTCGCACTTGAAAGGCCCACTAAAACAAATATCCTAATAAGAAAACCAATTATACCAATTTGACCGCATGGATTGTAATAGTTTGAAAAAAACAGTACAATCTCTTTCAGTTTAGGATAACGAAAAAGAGAGAAAATATTAGTGGTGAGAAATTTTCATTTTAGATTGGGCAAATTATTTAGTCCCTCAAATTTAATTATAATTATAATTATAAATTTCATCTATCTTATTTGATAAATACATCTTTTAGTTATTAAACTTTAGCTCTATTAAACTATTTGCTCCTTCATTTCAAAAGTGTCTATTAAGTAAGAAAATGAATAATAATAATTATAAATATGAGAGGCTAAATAGTAATATTATGTTAAACGTGAATTATTAAGTCAAATATTATATATCAAACTTCTAAAATGAATTTTTTTTTTTAAAAAGAAAGGATTAAATAAATTTACGGGTTAAAAATGAATGATTAATCATAGGGATGTTGTTGTAATTAATGGTCAAATTTATGGATTAAATAGTCATTTACTTTTAAGGATAACGAAAGAGAGAAAATTGTAGTAGTAAGAAACAAGATAAAGCCAAATTGGAGAGGACCAGAATACCACGTGGGGTAGGAAGACTGGTTCAACCACCGCCTACCAAACTCGACACTACCACCTCTATGCCCATAACCAATTGGCCAACTCTCTCTCTCGGTCATAATTATTTTTTAATCCTTAATGTTTAAATTTTTAGTTTTTGTGTAAAAGTATTAAGAGATCTTTAATAAAAAATTCAAATTAATTATTTATCTGCTTTCAATTCACATAGCTAGACTCGAATTTAGTTTAATGACATAAGTAAAATAATCTTTTATATTGAATTAAACTAAACTCAATTTTTGTAAATAAAAACTTTATCCGATCCTATTTTAAATCTTAACAATAAAAAATAACTTAAAAATTATTGCATATTTCAAAATAATTAAAATAAAATATTAAATAATTTTTTAACAAATAAAAATGAATTACAGTTCCTAGGAAAAAAATAAGAGGAAATAATTTTAAAAATATCAATGCTAATTTGAACTTTAAGTTAAGGAATTAATAGATTATATTAAAATTTAAAAGATTCAAATGATATTAAGTCTCTTTTTTTTTTTTTTTTTTTTTTTTAAAATTTTAAAGCTCAAATGATATTAGTCTCTTTTTTTTTTTTTTTGCTTAATGAAATTTTTATAGGTTATTAAGAAAATTAGTTTGTTTGTGAAAAAAAAAAACGTTATGAATTATTAATTTATTTTTTCTAAACATAAAATTATTAATTAGATTAACTTTTAGATTTGTAAGACCAAGAAAGGGGCGTTGAATTGATTTTTTTTTTTTTTTTTTTAGGGAGATTAATGGAAAGTAATTGACTTTCCAGTTTCCAATTTTTTTTTTTTTTTTTTAGGGAGATTTAATGGAAAGTAATTGACTTTCCAGTTTCCACATTATTAATTTATTACAAGCTGTCTGCCACAGTACTTATACTGCTACTTAGTTAGAAGTTAGGACATTTCTCTAGTTTCAACTGTTGAATAATGACTTATCAGGGCCGTACACGTGTACTTAATTCTTTCGTTCTCAAACCCACGTTCGTTTCTCGACCCATACTAGTGGTTTTCTTTTCTCATACACCTTCCATAGCATCCGGTTTTTGAACAAAGTCATTTCTATGGATTAGACTACACATAACAATACCCACGCTTCTAAATTCTTCGATAATGCCTTATTGACTAAAATTAATGCCTTGCATTTCTATGTGACTATGCTCGGTTCAAACCCATTCCATATGTTTATCAAGTCAAGTTTAATAACTCGGGAGCCAACTCAATGAGTTCAAAATTAATTAAAGCAAACATCATTTTTCATTCCATAGATTTTGTGGATCTTGACTTGTTTATAATTATTGAGCGGAGGTCTCGTTCATAGGCTGAAACCTTCATTCCTTTAATTTTGGATTTCAGAATCTAAAACCGAGAGTTAAGGGAGTGGAGGACTTCAAACCCCTATCTACTTATTCAACCTTCGCCCTTAAATTCTAGTAATATAACAATATACGCTATATTACAAAATTGTTAAAATCCTTCTTACAAATTAAACAATTTTTTTATGAATATAGTATTACGTAATACTCTTTCTGTTTCAAAATATAAGTCGTTTTTAGTTTGTTATTTTGTTCTAAAGTATAAATTGTTTTATCTATTTTAAGAAATAATAAATAATATTTTTTCAATATTGCCATTGTTTACACTAAATATAATAAATATTTTTACAAGCAACTATTGATTTTAAGATAAAAGATAATTTGGTCAAATTACCCTTGAGTTTATTATAATCTAAGAGAATTGTTTCTTTAATCCTTATGTAAAAACCTTAAACGACCTATATTTTGAAACAGAGAGGATGAATAGATTATAGAATCATATTCATTAAAAGAATTCAATTTTTATCTTGCAAAAACTATGGTTGTTAGATAAACTTTGTTGAAATAAAAATAAAAAATGATTACTACTCATAAAAATTAACTAATACTCTCTTTGTCCCAAATATAAATCGTTTAAGGTTTTTGATCAAGAATTAAGGAAGTAATTAACTCTACTAGATTATAATAAAACTAACGGTAATTTGACTAAATTATACTTTATTTCAAAATCAATAGTTACTTATGAAAGTATTTTTTGTATCTAATGTAAATAAGAGTAACATTGAAAAAATATCATTTATTACTCATTAAAATACTCAAAACTACTTATATTACAACATAATCACTTTAAAATAACTTATATTTTGTGAGAGATGGAGTAATAAATTTACTCTCATGTAGTATTGATTTATAAATTCCATTTAAAGTAAATTTTATGAGGTAAATAGTTAATGACAACATCTATAGGTATCTTCAAAATGGGCTCCATTAGTTAGCAAATTAAGCAATATGCATGGCTTTTACAGCAAGAATTGTTAATTAGTAGTAATTAATCAAAGTGGAAACAGAAGAAAGACACAGAACAAAAATGGCATCCAGATCACTATATCTCCTCACCGACACGTCACCTACCACTCAGTAGCCGACGAAGACAAGTTTCTATGCCATCTGCAGAATGCAATGCACTTGCTACTCTTTTTGTATATGCAAAAGTCTATCTCTCACACCCAACTTCACTTCAATGCCTTATAGCAAAGAAAGAATCCTTTCTTTTCCTTTCTTTTCTTTTTTTCTTTTTTTTTTTCTTGGTTTTAAGTAACTTTTCAACATTTAACATCGATTTCGGTTTTCACCGATTTAATATCTTATAAGAATCAATACGTCTAATCGCTTGTCTTAAGTTCAAATTTCAAAATAATACTTTTGAATTATTATACTCCTTGAATAATTTTGTATATATATATATTCTCAAATTGATCTTTTTCTCATACTGTTCATTCGATTTTTAAAAGTGGAGTCCTGAAAAAAAAAAAAAGGAGTAAGAAAGAAGATTTGCACTGTTATGTAATTTAAAGTGTCGATCAATGAATGCTTTGAAAAAGTTATGCTTTAATCATCCATTACTATGTGTGAAAGAGGCGACTAATATATACAGATTTATGAATTTACAATTGCATGCATTTGTAGATTAATTTCTAAGTAGCTTTTTCCAAAGCATGCATATATTATTGAATAAAGAAAATTAAGGTAAAAAGCCATGTAAAATAGACCGGACCACAGAGAATCCCTCGAGTCTAGGAGATGTCCAACAAAGCAGGAACAGACAACGATACATAATTATATATTAATGTATGCAATGTCTAGAAATCTTTTATACAATCAATGTCAATCTATATCTCTTCTTTCGGCCGCACGGTAAAATGGTGGCTTTGTATGTGTTTTCCTTCTACTTGAAAGTTAGCCATCTTTAACATCTTTAAGTCTCTCTCTCTCTTTAATTATATATATATATAATGTAAATTTCACATCATCTTACAATAGTATAATATACGACCATTAATTTAATATATCCAAACAGACCGAAATACTTTTACTAATAAATTTTTGCATTTATATATATCCTTTGAACATTAGTATGAATTTTGAATAAAATGTAATAAAAGATTTATACATCCGATCTCAACTAATTTGAAATTAAAATAGAGTATTTTTGGATGATTTTTTTATATAATTTCCAACAACTTATTATAAAAGAAGAGCAAAAACACAGTAAAGAGGAAGGATTGCATCATGCATGGTGTTAGGTGATATTTATTGATAAAGGTTTTGAATAATGCACTGTACTTGAAAGAGTTTGGTGTATATATATATGTGGCCCTGTCTCACAAATTCAACATTCCCATGAAGGTATAATGTAGATCAACACTAAATTTTCTTGACTTGGAGTTTAGTCCTTGATTCTTTGGTTGGTAGAAAATCTATGTGGACCCCTTGGCCCACTTGCTATTCTCAAAATGAGTTACCATTCCTTTTATTTTCAAGATTTTTACCAATAAAATCTTAATTCTTTGTTACATATATAAAACTTCTTTCAATTTATTTTTTGTGTAAGAAAGAATTAATTATGTAAATTAATTATTTTTATTATCGGTAGCAGTCTCAATTCAATGGTTCTGTACTCAAATATGCATAATGGATTTTTTTTCAAAAAAAAAAAAAAAAAAAAAATGGATTTTTTTCAAAAAAAAAAAAAAAAAAAAAAATACAAAATTGGTCAATGATGTCCCCATCTTCACCAATCACATGATATTGGAATTGGCACAACGAAACCACCATAACAATGCCCATACTTCAAACATATATGCAATGTTGCAAGACATGTCCTTCCATGCATTTCTTTCTAGTTAAAGCGATATTATTTAATATAATATATTTCTGATTGTCAAATGGTCGGTTATATAAAAAAAAAAAAAAAAAAAAAAAAAATACAAAATTGGTCAATGATGTCCCCATCTTCACCAATCACATGATATTGGAATTGGCACAACGAAACCACCATAACAATGCCCATACTCAACATATATGCAATGTTTGAAGACATGTTCCTTCCATGCATTCTTTCTAGTAAAGCGATATTATTTAATATAATATATTTCTGATTGTCAAATGGGTCGGTTATATATATATGAAATATTCTTTTTAAACCAATTAGTATTAGAAGTATATTGATCCGACTAATTCGGATTCAATAGATAGGTTCATAAATGGATAAAGTATTTTTTACTAAATTTTAAAAAAGTATTTCATACCCAAAATTCAAATTCAATACTTCTGTTTTAAGGAGAATATACCGTTGTCATCTATCTCGTCTACTGATAGTATTTATGAAATATTATTCAATGACACATTAACTGTAGTATTTGATGGATAAAGTTTAATAAAATGATAACCAAAAAATATTTCGTAACTATGCTTTGAGCAGTTTTACTGACATACTATTGTTAGTTTATGACAGAAACAGCCCAACAACAATTAACTTAGGAAGAAAAAGTTTCCTAATATTTTATACTTACAATGTACAAGAAAATGAGCTTGTTTAATTAAAAAAAAAAAATTAAAGTTTTAAAACATGTGAGATGCTAACGTAAAGTAGTAATTTTAATTTCAAAACTACTTATTTTTTATTGTATGAGTTAAGTTCATTCATCGGTAGGAAGCAAGTCTTTTCCAAAAAATTAAAACCGCAATGTCAAAAGCTTATGACAGTATATTGTCAACCTTCCTTTTTTCTTTCTAGCCAACCAAACAATTCACAACATCTAATACAATAAAAATAAAAAATAAAAACAAAATAATGCAAGATGAGGTAAAAAGCAAAGAAAAATAGAGTTGGTGGACAGGATGGTTGCAATTGGAAAATCAAAGAAAAAAATTGGGAAGCAAAGTCAATTGTGAACAACTAGAGATATGATTAGGTCTAAGCATTGCACCAAAGAAAAAATGGGCAAAGGGTTTCTAATTTCAAGTAATGGGTTAATTAAGAAGAACAAACCCACAAACTTGTAATTATTATGATCTGCTCATTATTAACTCAACCCTTCATAATAACAACGTTGCTGCTATGATAATATTTATTTTATACACATGATCACAAATTATATTTTTGAACAACACTACCAAAGAAAGTGTCAATTTAGGGCAAAGAATGGTCAAGAATAGGTGGCGCCATTGTATAAAAGAAATATTTCAGTTGTTAAAATTTAAGATTTTCATTAGGAGGTTTTGATTTTCAAATATGAATCTCAACCCGAATGAATAAGACAAGTAAGTAATAACAATTTACAAAATTCGTTAAATGCTGAAAGAAAGACGATTGAAACTGGATTTGCACGAAGAAAGAACAAGAAGTAGCAAGAGTTCAGGAGTCCAAGTGTCAAGAATACAATAGTTGTCTTATTAGTAGGAGAGAAGACAGGGTTATACATCTAATGGAAGCAAGCTATAAATCCTCAAACATAGGGACCATCGTATTGTTCATGTTAGCACATTTTCAAAAGCTTGCAATTTTGATAGCTCACCCTCGCAAATTTAGATTTCACTTAGCTGATTTTTAGTAAATTTGTTATAACTTCGCAATCAGGAACTATGTGCTGCACTTCTTTTCCTTTTTTCACTAAATCGCTATTTTTTTTTCTTCTCGGTAAGCAACTACCTTCATTTATATATTCCAGCTTTCAAGACATACATTCTATTAATAAATCTGAGCATTAAAAAAATGTTTTAGTAAAATTAATAAATTAATTAAGGGACAATTCTGTTAAATTTAAATTCATATCGAATTAAATATTTTTTTTTATTAAATCAATGAGTTGTTTTTTTAATGTTTTAACAAGTATGACCGTTCATTGAAGCATCAATTAAGGGTGTTTTTTTATTTATTTTTTATTTTTTATATCAATGAGTGTCAATTTAGTAGTAATTATATATTAATCAATTAAAAAAAATTATCAGATTAATATCTTAATACATGTACTGATATAAATAATCGATAGAATGTTCCTTTGAATTACAATTATTCTACAGCCTCGTTCGTTGAACACTTGCAAGTACCAAAAATTAGATTACAGAATTTCTTAGTGAAAAATACAATAGACAACGGCAATTTAATTTCAAATCCCCATACGATGAACAAAATATGAGATCATAAATCAATCAGTTACCGCTAAGAAAATGAAGCAATTTGCATCCACTGTCATGATATTTGTATTTTAGCAAATATTTTCTCATCTAAAGTTTCAAATATATACAATTTGCAACCGTTATTAATTTGGTGGTAAGAGAAAAACACTGTACAGCTAAAGAATCAAAAGCATTGCAAAAATATATAAACCCTATCTTTGTTTCCATTATGTTTGAAAGAAAGAAAGAAGAGGAGAAGAAAAGACAAAGGAAAGTACAGATTGGATCAGAGATATAAAGAATAAAAGATAGAAGAGAAAAATTTAAAGTGATGGTTTTGGAAGAGAGCTTTCAAGAAGGCATTGGATAAAGGAAGAAAGAAAAAAAAAAAAGAAAGAAAGAAAGAAAACAAGCATCTCTCTCTCTTCAGTGTGTCTGAAAAGAAAACTGGCAAGCATAACCCTAGCCACGTTCTTTTACTGCCATACGCTTTATCCAAATCAAGAAGGCTAAGCTAAGCAAACAGCAAAATTTCAAGAATCTGCATTATCTTTCTGTGTGGTGCAACTGTAGCTGCTGCTGGCAGAGCAGGAACCAGAACCACACCTCACCCCTCACCCTTATGCCTATCAATTTCTCAAACTTCAAAGCAATAGCCCATCACGCAATAATCCACTGGGTAATAACCCATCCCTACAAATACACAGACAAATGCTGATTTTGACACCCTCCATTAATAAAACGTCAGAACCAGTTCAGCTCATGACCTTTCTTGTCAATAAATATTTCAATTCTAGCTTAAACAACATAAAAATAAATAATTTCTTTTTTCTAAAAAGAGGAGGAAGCTACACTGTTTTTCTTAGCTAAAATCACTACTGCATTACATTAACATGAAAGAGGAAATTCAATTAAACAGAAGTGATGATATGATATGATGATAATGAACATCGAAGGAAACACCTAATTTTTTAAAAAAAAAGTTAAAAAAAAAAAAGCAAAAATACCCTCTTCAAATTCACAGTGACTAGTGAGTAACTTTAATAAGGCGGTGGAGGCGGTGGTGGCCTTGCAGTGGGTGCCCAGATAACCTCAGAAGGCAAATGACAACTGTACATAACCATTCCACAAGAATCTCCTCCGCCACCACCTTGAGTATGTCCACTATCTCCTCCGCCTCCACCGGCACCAGACACAGCCGGTGAGCTACCTTCACCACCACCACCACCACCAGAACCAGAATTTCTCCCTTCTTCGTCAGCCGGTAATCGGTGATGACTCGGATTATTCAACGTCGCTGCCACAACATACACCGTACCAGCCGCTACCAAACTACCAGCAACTAGACCACCTACGATCTGGCCCTGAGGACCCGCCAGAGAAATAGTGAAAGTATTAGGCACTGGATACGACACCGTCTGAGGCATAAAAGTAGCTGAGATCGATAAAATATCAAATCTGCCATGAAAGGTAATAGTAGACCCCGGAGTCGTCGACGGTTGACGTAGAGTGACATTCGCGACGGTACCAGATCCTGTAAGGACACAGATTCCAATATTCTTACGGCGACAAAAGCGAGAAATAGCTTCAACGACGTCGCTTCCACCAGGAACTTCAAGAATGTAAGGACTCATAGCAGGTTCAGGATCACGCGTAATAATAACAGGCGGTTTAGGTTTATTCTTAGAACCAGGCGGTCTACCTCTAGGCCGGCGAACAACTTCAATGGTAGCACCATCAGTACCGCCGCTACTATTAGGTTCAATCGGTTTCTGTTTCTGGGTGGGGGTGATGGCGGCGGCAGCAGCAGCAGCAGCGGTGGAGGGGGTGGTTACAGCCGCAGCAGCACCGGTACTTCTAGTATCATCGTCTTCAGAATCACGAGAAAGCGGGAAGTGCTGAGAGAAAGGAAGGTGGTGGTGTTGTTGGTGGTGGTGGTGGTGGTGAGATTGGAGTTTAGAGAACATGTTAAGAGTGTTTTCATGCTTTCCTTGATGATGGTGATGGTGTTGCGCTTCTACATATTCACCTTTCATATCTTCTAGTGTATTTAAATATCTATTTAGGGTAAGTATGGGTTATGGGTTATGATTGGAGGATTTTTAAAGAGTAACAATATGAGAAAGAAGAGCAAGAAGAAAGAAAAGGGATTTGTTTCGTTTATAGTTGTTATTAAAATGGAGAAAAGAAGAGAAGAGAAGAGAAGAGAAGAGATAGAGATAGAGATAGAAAGAGAGAGAAACAGGGAGAAAAAGAGAAGGTGGGTGAGCTTGGAAACCAAGTAAAGACTAATAGCGCCGCTGGTTGGGGTGGTAAAGTGGGTTCCACACATAACATAGCAAGGAGAAAATTAAGAAAGCGTTTGGCTTTTTGATTCGGCTTTGGTTTTGGTTCTGGTTTTGGACTCTTGGGGTTGGGCTTAGAGTTAGAGACAGATGGGAAGAGTTATATGGAACGCTCCCGACCGAGTGGATTGACAGTGACTCGTTGATGTTGTATCTTTTGGGTTATGGGGGCATGCTCTTTATGTATCTTCTCTCTACTTTCCTTCTCAACTTCTCTCTCTGTCATCATGGAATTCAAAATAGTCTGGCTTTCTTTGCTCTATGAAGATAAGAGAGGTAAAGAGCTCTGAAATGAAATTCAAGCTCACTTACTTTGACAAGAAGATTTCGTTTGCACGTAAAACTGTGGTACCCTATACGAATTTCACGTCCATTAAACACAAGATGCAGTATTGTAGACGGGGATAAGTAAACTTTAAACTACGCGTTTCCAGTTATAAAAGAGTTTTAGGATGTTAATTTCTCGAGGAGCGGATGTGATACTTTAAGCGAATTTTAAATCGACATATTACATCAATACTTATATGTTGAGATGGTTCACGAATAATAAGTCTTTTTGAACCCTTGATTGAAGGGGGAAAAAAAGCTTTAAAAGAAAATCTAAATCTTAAAATCTTGAGCTTTTCTAATCATTTTAGCTTAGCAAGTACATTTTGGTTTTATATAAGTGAAAAGAATTAGTAGAAAATGAAAATTATAAAGTGAGACAAAGCTTGCTCGACCTTTTCCCAATTTAAAACACACAAAATGTGTAAAGTAAATGTCATAGTGGACCCGCATGCATCCTATAACCACACTCCATTCTTCCACTTGCAACCTCTATAGCCTTACCTAGAATATCAACACAGTATCTAGTTGCTGTCTTTATTGTGTTTTGGGAAAAAAAACTGTACTATCTTATCATGTTAGTATCTTTAAAACAAACTTACCCTAAGAAAAGAAAAAAAAAAAAAGCTAAATTATTACCATTTTAATTAAAGTTTTAAAAAATAAAAAATTATAACAAAGACAATAACATCAAATTTGATGCTACATCGTGTTAAAATAGAACATAATATTAGTGGAAGTGAACTGCGATTGGTTAATGTATTATTATGTTGATCAATGAAGTCTTAATTTTAACGGCTAAAATGGAGGTCAAGATCAATAAATCATGAGTTCAATTTTATGTTGATATATAATATAATCTGTACATGCAGTAAGCGATTGAATTAGTAAAAATAAGCAAATTTAATAGGCGAAACAAACAAATATAGAACAAAGGATGCGAAGAAGAAGTGTAGAAGCAAAAGAAAGAAATGGGTAATACTTGATTAACAAGCATGGGAAGGAGCTTTTTGTTGGTTTAAAGCAAAACTACCAAATTGGGTAATAAAAAAGCCAACACAGAATATGCTTTAACATCAGAAGCCGAAAGTGAAATCTATGCATGAAATGAATTGGCCTTCAGTTCATACTTAGATGCGACGATAAAGTAAAGGTAAATGTCCCAAACAATCCTCAAACTCTCCCAAAATCAAACTTCAATCCTCTCCTTTTCAGAAAATGTGTATGGTCCCATACAAGAATATTTTATTATTTTTATTTTTATTTTAAAATTAAAATTAAAATTTTTTATTATTTTTACCAAAATTATAATGAATTGATCTTAGAATCAAAAGTTTATGTCCTAAATTGATCTAAATATAATTTTAGGTAAATTGAACATTTATTCATCGTTCTATTAGTATAACCACCACGACAATATATAATCACTTGACATAACTAAGAAATTCAAATCTTGACAATATTACAAATTATGGTTCCTTCATTCAAATGTTAAGAACCCACTATTTAGGAAGCCGGATTATATAAATGTTTTTTTTATCAGTAATATATATATTTATCTTTTTAATTTATATCTAGAAAAAACTTAACATTTTTAAATTTTTAAATCCGAACCATCAGGTTCTCCAAATACACTCAACCTATTTAAAAAATACTAAGTAAAAAGATCCGAAAAATCTCAACTTACATAAGATTGATCTCTTCTTGAGATGAGAAGATAAAAAATATTTTCAAATCACAAAATTGAAACAACCTAACGAATCAAAACCAAGCTAAAAAATCATTAAACGCTTCAACATCCTTCTTCACCAAAGAATCTGCAAAGCAATTTTGTTCTATAAAATCAAGCTGGAATTGTATATGCGACAGGTGTCGATAAAGGACATAAAATCTATTGAAAATACTATCATTTTTAAGGTCTTTTTTTCCTTACATGATACCCAACAAATCGCATTATTTGTATCAGATTCAACAATTAGAGGACAATCCTTTAAATGAGACAGTAAAAACAACTCAACGGCCCTGATAATAGCATATGATTCTACTTTATTTGAATCGATAATAGCTGCTGAGCAACTCACCTCACCCTTAAGGTATTTAATTCAAAAGAATTTAATTTTGTAAACTCTCATATTTGGAAATGAGATAATTTATGGAAAAAAAAAATTGAAGTAATAGAAGTTATGTCATCAATTTGACGTTGAAAAAAATAAATTTTGAATTACATGTATCATAATTTCTGAAATTGTAAAATTATTGGTTGTATATAAATAAATAATAAATTAAATTAAATCATTAAAGATGAGGTTTCCAGAACCGTGAATGAACAATGAAGAAAGCCAGCTTCTTTATTATTACCATTTGGGCGTTGTCAAATTAGTTGACATCACCCACATTTCCTCAATCAGTTAATTCAGATTGGCATAAGAGTCCAAATTGGTGGGTAAGAAAATAAATCCTTTTTCCATTTCTATAACTAAAGAAAAAAAAAAAAGGTAGTAAATGATAATCATTTTTAAGCTTTAGCAATTATGATTTAACACGTGTTATTTGTGAACTCAAAAGTATATGCCAGATTCCAATAGGAAAAATTACAGCACAACATCTGTGTTTCGTGAAATATAATTAGTAATATATCTGTGTTTTTAAAAATATATAAATTTGTTCGTATATTTTGTTTTTATTACATTAGTAGATCATTCTGTTCAACTTTTTGTATCTCTTTCATTTATTCAACAAAAAAAAAAAAAAAAAAAAAACCATTTCTATAACTAAAAGAGAAAAAAAAAAAAATAGGTAAGTAAAAATGATAATCATTTTTAAGCTTTAGCAATTATGATTTAACAGGAACGTTGGTTATTTGTTGAACTCAATTAGTATATTGCCAGATTCCTATATTAGGAAAAATTACAGCACAAAACATCTTGTGTTTCGTGAAATATAATTGTAACCTATATCTTTGTGTTTTTAAAAATATATAATTTGTTACGTATATTTTTGTTTTTATTACTATTAGTAGATTCATTTCTGTCAACTTTTTGTATCTCTTTCATATTATTCAACAAAAAAAAAAAAAAAAAAAAAAACACAAAGATCAAGTGAGAGATACTAAAAATTTATATCTAAATAATTTACAATATGGATCTCTGTAGTTTGAGAAGTAAATAACTAGTGTGATCTCATGTTTAAAAATATAACAAAAAGCTGGATTAAGAGATAAAATTAAATTAATATTTCGTCTGTTACATTAACAACTTAACAGAAAAGATTTAAAATTGAACGGAAGAGAATTATTATCGTTCTGATGAAGTACTATAGATTTTAGTCTATTTTTTACTAATAATAGACTAGTTTATTTTTATATACACGGAATCATACTGTAATTTTCTTATACTATGATTATTTAATTTATTTTAAATTATCAAAACTTAAAATTGCCTTGTCAATTAAAGAATGTAAATCCTTTAAAGTAAAAAAAAAAAAAAAAAAAAAAACACAAAGATCAAGTGAGAGATACTAAAAATTTATATCTAAATAATTACAATATGATCTCTGTAGTTTGAGAAGTATAACTAGTGTGTCTCATGTTTTTAAAAATATACCAAAAGTGATAAGAGATAAAATAAATATTTTTCGTTGTTTCATAAAACACTTAACAGAAAAGATATAAAAATTGAACGGAAGGATATTATCGTCTGATGGAAGTAAACTATAAGGAAATTTTAGTCTATTTTCTAAAACATAAAAATAGACTAGTTATATTTCTTAAATCACAAGGATCATACTGTAATTTTTCTTATTCTAATGATATTTATTTATTTTAATTTTCAAAACTTAAATTGCTTGTCAATTAAGAATGTAAATCCTTTTAAAAGTAAAGCAAGAGATTTTATTCCTAGGCAATTAATGGCAAAGAGTGAAAAATTGCAAGTTTAAAGCAACATTAACAAAGGCAAGCATTTGGATTTAATTTTATTAGGATTAGGAATCTTTTTTAGTCATTTCAGTGGGAAAGCAAAAGTAAAATTTACTTTGTAATGGTAAAATTTCCTTGGTTAATGTGAAGGCCATTTATGGGATATAGTTAATCTTAATCATCATCATTTAGAAAGCTTTTTGCTAAATTATGAGTGCCCACTTGGCAATTTGCTTTGCTTATTATGGTATTAATGAGTAATCAATGTTTTTCACTAGCTTATATAGATTTCTAATCATAGTTGGCAATTACCACAATAAATTACCACTTCCAATTCAACATGTTGATAATGATATGATATGTTAATAATGATATTTCATGATAATTCTAGAAAGGGTAATTTAATGTTCGACCGCACTTATTAATTCTAAAGATACATTCTCTGCCCTAAAATATAAGTCGTTTGAAAGTTTTAAGAAAACAATTAATTCTCCTAAATCATAATAAATTTCAAATTATCATTTATCTCAAAACTAATAATTACTTATGAAAACATTTATTGTATTTAATTTAAACAATGGTAACATTCAAAAAATAATTATTGATTCGAACCGATGACCTTAGGTTACAAATGGAGTAACTTTTGGTTTATTATCAGTATATCAAAGTATATATATCATATAATAACAATTTCGGGGTTCAAGATATCAAAAAATTGCTTGTAAATTTCAACTTTTAATCAATTCCATAATAGATTATACGGAATATCCTAAAAATATATGAATTTCGAAAAGGGTTGATGTATTGGCTCAAACATGTAATCTACATGTCACAAATCAAGTAAGTTTACTATTAAACTAAATTCTCCTAATCACATAATAGATTCTAACGGGAAAAAAAATTAAATAATAAATAAAAAAATACATAAAGAACTCTTACCTTGTAATGCATAGATGAATAAGTATCGCAGCTTTGATAAAGACATGGTTGGAAATTAATTGCTATAAATGCCAATCCATTCCATTCGGAAATTAGCTAACATTTGACCAAACAGACTGCTAGTTTTGAAATGATGGCCTTGTCAATTGTAATGTCACAGATTTAAATTAACATAATAGCAATGTCCATCCATTTATTGCAGAACAATAGGAAAAAAAATCATTATTCTTTTAACCATATGGTGCAAAATATGTAATTGTCATAAATGAGTCATGTAAAATGAAATTGCATACAAGCAAATGATTTCTAGCTTAACGATAAGGGTGATGTTTTGAGATCTCTTAATCTCAAATTCTATCCTTAATAATATAATATTTAAATGGTTGCCTCCTCTTGCTCTACAAACCATAAAAATGGTATTAAGACCATATTCGGAAAACATTCAAGTGTGATTTACTAAAAATAGTTTAGTCAAAACTCAAAATACAAGAAAGAGTAAAATATACAAAAAGGACAAATAGGAAAGGATAGAATAGACTGACCATACAGGTACAAATAAATCCAAAAGAAGCAAGTTGCAGCCTCTAGTTGCTTTTGGATAGCCAAACTAAATGGCAATGGGACCTATTCTTTTTGACCTTGTTGGGTTTTGGTTTGTTTATAATATCCATAGACCGTTGAATATGATTGCTAAAATTTGAAGAAGTGAATTCCTTTTCAATGTTTAATAGTATAATAATATTTCTCCATTAAACACAAGGGATTGGAGTGCTTTGAATACCGAACAAAAAGACAGAAAAATAGTTAGGAGAAAGTTCTAATTTTTAAAAATTTATTGGAAGACCAAATAGGTGCAAAGGCCAAGCAGATTGCCTCGCTAGCAGCGCCTCCACTGTAAAGATTGATAATTTAAGTTCAAAAATTGCAGTGACCTGGAAAGTTCATTTTATACTATATGTGAACAGTGACTGTCCATATCAAATGATACATATAGATATATTATTTTTTTATAAAATAAAATAAATCACATTTTTTTATGATCCTCTGAACTTCGAATGTGACCTTGTGACATATTAAACTTGGCTTCAAATTTCATTTTTTCAGTATTTGAGACCCTCTAAAATCAAGTATTTGTCCATTATAAAAAGTTAAATATCACACATGCATAAAGCAATTATAAAAAGCAAACACATACATGTTCAGTTCACGCTATAAAAGTGAAGTTATGAAGCTTATTTCTCCAGTGATTTCTTTCAGCAAAAGTTAAGAGGGTCTCAGCCTTTCTTGATCTATTGGAACTCAAGATTGTTCCTTCTGCATTCCAAAGTAAAAGAAATCCATGAAAGCTTGTGCAATTTCATCTCACACTGTCTTTTGAACAAATATTTATTTGGAGCTTAAAAGAAAAAAGCTAAACTGTTAATTGTTTAAAAAAAAAAAATACAAGGATCTAATAATGTATTCTTCAAATAATAGGTAGGAAATAGTCATTTACCAAACTATTTCAAATCTCACATGATCATTAGATATAAACGGGTTGGTGAACACTGTAACCATAACTTAGCTGAAATGTTTGACCGACAAAACTAAAATATTTATCAAAATGCAATTTTTAATTTTTTTAAAATTTTTAAGAATGATGGCAGATGGTCAATAAAACAAACCAGCTAGCACAAGGGAGTGTCCGTTTAAAGGCCTAAAATACAGAAACCAGTAAAAGAAGTGCCTGTTTAAAGTCCTACAGGTCGGTGCATGAGCATAACTTTTTCACATTCCCAACCTTCTGGCTGCTTTATTCATGTAGATGTTCAGAGGTTCTTTGGATGATAAAATTTAACAAAACGACATTCTAATACCGACAATATTACAAAAAAAAAAAATCGTTCTTAATAGGTTTGGCAAAACATAGCCAATGATACAAAGGCTCAAATTGAAGTACTTGTATGGTAAAGATCAACCAATAACATATCGGGCAAAGCAAAACAAAACAAAAACATTACAAAGTCAGGATGAACAAAAAGGTAGGTGGGAAACTACCATCTCATAATCGTGCAACATAGGAATTTGCCTGAGTCACATATCTCACCCATCGATATGGATTATAGGTATTAGATTTCTTTGCTATCTGTAAATATTTCACCTGCATCAAGGAACCATAGAAAAAGAATTGGATGTCTTCAAAGGCACACAAAGGAGTTGCAAGGAAAAGTTGAAGTATGTACTAAGCTCTCAGCTAAAGCTTTAGTTCCAATCACAGTGCATAAAATTAAAAATTAGTTCCAATCACAAGAGATATGCATATAAAGCAGCAAAATTGTAGAAGCAAGCCTTGAAATTACAGGAATAAGGAGATGACAGGCAATCAACTGTAGCCCCACCCTTTTCTCCGGACAATTTATTATTACTACCACTATTGCTACTTGTGCTGAATGGAGGAAGAAGCGGATTATATTGTAGATACCGGTGGTCCATTCTCAATTATGACCTCCTGATGTAGTTTATCTTCCAATTATGCAGCTCGTTTCCAAGCCGTGGTCCTAGCCTGTTTTAAAGAGAAGGGCTTCGCAATTGTTCTTTTGCTTTTGCCTTTTGGTAGTAGGAAACTTAATAAATAGTTTCAAATTTAATTTGGTTGTTTAAAAACTTTATACTTTAGCTGGACTATTCAGCAATTTTTGATTTTCATTCCTCTTGACAAGGTTGTAGCCAAAATGAGCGTTCACAAATGAGTGTTTCAGGAAACAGTTTGAACAAACTGCCAAAACCCATGAATTCCATCACAATTCAGTTCACAGGGAAAATGCCCAGCAAATAAGTCCTCTAGGTGGGGGTCAAATTAATAGTGGCTAGAGGTATAATGCAAATTAGAGTTCCCATGCATATTATTAGATGTATAGACTTTAACCACCTCTTCGAAATTTTGCTAGTGTATATATTTGATTATGAAAAGACATTTCTGTGATTGCAAAGGAAAATTAATGGCTCACCTGAAGCCTAGAAGCATTGTACATTGGTATTGTGAAGGTCATGCTTACTGGTCCAGCCTCCTTTGTGATATTGCCTGCACCAAGCAATAAATATGTTTCATTCAGTGCAGCATGAAGAGGAAATATCATGAATTGAAGCATGATCTCATCACAAATGATTATAATTAATACCATGTAACTCTTGAGAAAATGTCAGTTTTGCACGTAAAGTATGTTCAGATCCACCAACAATCTGTTGCACATTGCATGTGTAAGTTAAAAATTACTTGGCAAGAGCATAATAACTGAAATGGAAGGCAAAATTTTATGGAAGTCGCACACATTTAAGAAATTCTCACCTTCTTTAATCCCCATTCAAGTCTCTTATTTGCTTCCTTGAAATCTGTTGTTTGCCCAACAGCTCCAGGTTCCAAATCAAAAGTAGCTCTGAAAAAGATAGGAAGAAATTTTAAAAATTTATGCAATGTAAATAAATAAAAAGTTATATGAACCACCAGTATGATCTGTCTCAGTTGAATCTCCTAAATAGCAGACCAATATCAAGAACTGCCTATTTTTACTAGGTTCAAAGACCTGCAAAGGCATTTGCAAAGTCTAGTAATACTTGTAAACTAATGACTTCCCCAACAAAATGCACAAACAAGTTACTGAGGCATTGCCTATAAGCAAACAAGATTTTGCTATCCCCTTAATATCTACTTCAGAGGATATTGTGCCTGCCACCTCAATCAATTCACCCATTTAGAGAATTCCTAGTAGTTATATTTTCTACTTATATCCATTGTGAGCCATGCAAATGAATTGTCTTACTTTAGACAAATAGTTCTCTCTTTTGAAAACAGATTGAGCAAACTTGTCCACGGTTTCTTTTGAAAGCCAGATAATCACAAGCTTACTGCACCGATGAACTGAAAAATGGAGCTAATTAGGCTCCACAAGGAAACATGTTTTAAATCATAATCGTACAATATGATTTAGCAGAAATGCATGTTTTAGTCAGTTAAATTCCAAGATACGCACAAAGGATCTACTCTGCTCACATCCCCAAATAAAAGACTACAGAAAATCGTACCTGGCAGTATATTTTGGCAATGGCATCTGTATATGAATTGTGTTTGCAGTAATGCTTGAAGGAAACTCTGCTGATATTTTAAGAATCACCTCGGCCTATATGCACCAGCAGATATGGAGAACAGCAACATGGATACAAAAGACATATAAAAGTGGTAAGCAGCAGCATCACTTAAAACTATGTCTAAGGCCTAATAATCCTTACAGCATGTCTTGGCATGATGTTCCATGGACAAGACATGCTGTCATGTCATAAAAAATGTTCCTCTTAAGCTCAGTTATTTTCATCATCCAGCAAATTTAGCATAAGGAGGGTAGTATTCACCTTAAGCGCTCCAGCTTCCTCAATCAAAGTATTAATGCGGAAAGGAGGTTTGAATTCCTGGGTCATACGATAGTTCATGACAGGAAATTCACCATCTGGGGGTACCTGACAGGAGCATATAATGCACTCAACTAAGAAACAAGAGATATATAAATGGAACCTCTTCAAAGAACACGATTTTCAAACTTAAGCATAATTTTCAAGCTTATCTGGTTTTATTTTATCTCACCAGCGTCAAAGTTCTATCCAAGTCAAAACTATCAAGCCGTACAGATTCATGAAAATTACAATCATCAAGTATAACTGCTCCTGACCCAGTTGAACTCCTGTAATCTGCAGCAAGCAGCACCAATTGAGAGAGAGAAGAAAATAAGAGAGAGTACCTACAAAGTTACTTACTGATAACTGTGTCTAACCATCATAAAGACTCCATATACAAAATAAAAATGAAAAAAAAAAGAGGGAAAATAACCTTTTAGACTGAATTTCAGCAAAACTAGTTTTATCAGGGACCAAAAGTTATACCAATGAGAAATCATGTCTCCATTTATTGACTGAAAAAAGTTATAAGTTACAACAAAATATGGTCTCCAAATTCTAAATCATGTTCTGTTCTCATCATGCTTCCACAAGTCTATATTTGGCAAAAGGAACATGACTATGAAATGCTAATCCTTTGAGTTACTTGTGCAAGTATTATATGGCTAATAGCCAGTGAACTTGATACATACCATAAGCTGATCTCCCACTACCTCTTCCTATGGTCAGGTCCTCATTAAGGGCTAACCGAATTTCAGGATTTCCAGTGAGATAACTCTTCATTTGAATGGTGCCATCAATTTCGGACGTCAATATATAACCCTGTTTGTTGAAAAAAAAAAAGACTAATAAATTTGAATAAACAAATAAAGTATTTTTCTTATCTAAGTAAAAAATCTTCCATGAAAAACAACAACCAATCCAGTTCAGTGGAGCATGAAGACATTTAATGATCTCAAACATGAGATCTTAACTGCACATTGTTAACAACTTGACCCAGTTAATAGCTGCAGAAAATGCTAATAAAACTCGCTAATGTTTAAGCACATGAAAAGGAGGAAAAGAAAACCATATGTAGTGACAAGGTAACAGCAAAAACAAAAATGCAGCAGACATATTACATGCATATGATGTAATGTTATCAATGATCTGTAAGGATTTTTTGTCTGAGTCACTGCTTGCTTTTATCAATTGTTATTTGCAATAGCTGCATGATACACTGGAACTGAAATATCAACCAGATTTTCTCAAATGAATTAAATAATACTTACACTGGAGCTGAATGTGACACTGATTTTCTCAATTATATCCACAAATATTTCTTCCCTCTTCCTACCTCCAGGTTCATTTGCCACAACAGATTTCGTTACAGCTGTACCTGGCATCCTTTTGGTCCCTTGCTGCATTTGATTCCAAGTACTAAGAATCAATTATAACTAGATGCTAGGTACAATCATTATTAGGTGTATTCGGAGTATCACTTGATTTACACAGATTAAATCATACCATAAAAATCGCAGCAGGGCTCAGAGGTTGCAAACGGCTGGCATCAACCACAATTGGCTCATTAAATACATAAGACTTCAACACTTCAGTGGATGTTGTCTGTACATAACCAAAATCCTGGAACAAGGATACAGGAGTTTAAATATCATATAAGCTTCCCAAATACTTGAGCACAGGCTAAGTAACACGTCAAAATTTCATGGGAAGGACATATCTATTACACTTAAAATGGACTAACATTAACATATGATACATCATGATGCAAGAGCTGCAAAAAAAGATATCCAGTCAAGTAAATGAATTTTTGGATTGAGCTGCATATGGGTAAGAGAATGTCACTTAAAAAACTAATGGGCCAATAAGGGCTCTCCAACTGCAAAAACACACTAGATGCATTGAATAAATTATATAATTTCTGAACTCAAGAGCAAGGACAAAGAGCTAAAAGAAAATCTCCAGGAACACAAGTATGAGAATGTACAGATTGGCTTGGGTTCCACATTTAAATCTACTGACTGAACAGTACAGAATATGAGGAGAGAAAGCAGCAAATGTTCATATATCCTGTAGAAACATGCCATCAAAAAGGGATAGAAAGCATGATGAGAAAACTTACTATCACTTCATCAAGCAATTCATAGACAAGCACAAAATTTCTCCGCAGAGAATCTTCATTGAGAATGCCAAGGTAATCCTTGATGACGCGAGCGACCCTTTGCAAGAGTTCCAACACCAGAGAAGGTGACACATTAACTCTTGTGGTTGCAACAAATAATAATCCAACGACCTTTACATGAAAGTAGTTCACCCCATCCACATTCTATCAATAAAACAAGAAATTGTGACAGGACATTAGCATACTGACTTTAGCTGAGATATTTGTTATCATAAAGAAAAATACTCTTAAAACTACATCAAAAGAAAAAAAAGCTAAAATACTGTAATAAATAAATAAAACTGACAAATAGCAGCATATAGAGAAATTATGACAACCAAATATGGACTGTTTGGAATGCAATGATACAGAAGTAGAAGCCAAAGCATAGATGCCAAGAGCTCCGAGTCTGAACAAATAATCAAGAAGCTATACGATCAACATTCTTAACTTTTCCTAGCCGATGGTATCCCAAATTTCACTTAATAGTTATTACAAACTCTTCTGAAACTAAATAAGATAGCATTTGCTAAACTAAATAAGCCTTTACTAGACTGAATTAGGAAAAAGAAATTCTCTACTAGAGAAAGACTAAGCTAAGGCAAACTGTTGGGATATCTCACATAAGAGGTGCAGTAATAAAATAAAATTTATTTCTCTCTCTTTAAAAAAAAAATTATACGTACATGTATACCAGAAAGAACTCTACACATTTTCCCATAACAAAAAGCTTATGACACAGTTCAGAATTAACAAACAAGGCATACGTTCATTGGCTTAATATGTTCATACCATAAATGGATATGAAAAATACACTTCCAAACATTATTCAGAAACATAATACCTACAAAGACAGGCGGTGCCTCTTCGTCTCCATCCTCCTTCCAGAACTTCACTTTACGGAAAAATATTTCAGCACTTCCTTTTGCTACTTCACCACGATCTGCAAAATGCAATTTAATTTAACATAGAATAAAACAATGCAAAATCCAGTTCCCAAGTCCTCATACACAAACTCCCTCTCATTGATTAATAAATTCCTGAAATGCAACCCTAACTGCTAGACCAGTGAGATGTTACAATTAAGTGAAATATTTTTAGATCACGAGTAAACTTCAAAATGCGGAAATGAAGAACTAGCTGCTGGATCTATTGCATTAAAATTAAAAATCGAACTGGCTATGAATAGAAACGAATGAAATTTACAAATTATCAAAGGTTATACAAGATTTTATAATAGATCCATCAGATAGGAAAAGAGAGACTCACAGTCGCGAAAGACAATATTATCGCCTCGCTGTGAGAGAACAAAGAACTGAGAGATCATGATTAATAGCTGCTCTTCTTCCTTGAGATTTCCTCTCTCTGTCTCTGTAAACTAAGCTTGGGCGATTTGTTCTTGTTGTTTGTAATCTGTAAAAGCCCAAAACGAAAACCAAAAAGTATCTGTAATTATAATTCGTAATTTAATAAATTTAATGCTCAAAAACGACCATTCTTGGGTCGCTAATGCGTTGTCGTTTGACTATTGCTTGCAAAATGGGCAAAACCATTACGGGTACGAAATACGATGGACTGATGCGCAAGCACGAGGCAACGCAACGAAACAAACCGTTTGATGGTCGAACGACCGATTCGCACACGTCCTGTCGTTCGAGGGCTTTAAACCGAGTTTATCTTATCAATATCAATATCACTCGTGTTAAAATCCGCGCGATGCGCGAACTAATATTAAATGATAAAATAATTTTTTATAATTTCGACGTAAACATAACATGACATGTTTTCTAAGTGATAGTATCATAAACACGACATGTGCTTATACAAACACAATACTTATTTCTAAAAAAATAGTTTTACTTATTAATATTAATTTAATTTTTTTTCCTCCTCCTATGTGATATTATCTGAAAATATAATTATTTTCCCTTATAATATGTAAGATGTATAGAGTAATATTAAAAGATAAAATAATATTTATAAAATTATTTAAAAATAGTAAAATTATATAATGAAACGATAAATTGTATCTTATTGAAATATGCTGAAAAGCTGCGATGCCAATATATGTCTTATTACGTATCATGCAAAATTTTTCATAAAATATGCAATAGTAAAAGTTATGCATGGTATGACCTACATAAAAAAAATGCATACACATTATTAATATACTTTTCAACAGTGATAGTAATTTTGAGAATTTAACTAATTATATTGAAATAAGAAATTAAATATTTTTATTTTATGTTTATGATTTTTATGATTTATTATAAATGATTATTTAATATTTTTATTTTATGTTTATGATTTATTATAAATGATTATTTATTTATTTAAAATATTAATATATTATTTATTTAGTATGCTATGTTCTGAACGTGTGGATCTCTTACTTTTTTTTATAAGATTATCGTGTATCTCGTTTCCATGCAACATAACTCCTAGTAAATAATTGTTGTCATTACACTTTATCTTTTTACAACCTAACTAAATAATTGTTATCCTCTTCATATTGTAGAGGCTTACACTTAGATTCCATATAATGCAACCAAAACCTAAAAGATAATGGTCCAAACACAGTACCCATGAGACAATGACCAGATATTCAAGTATATAATTTTGGTAAAATATTCTATTTCATTTCCCTTTTCATGCACACGCACTCCATAAGTGATGTGAAATCTGAAGAATTACATTGGATATTGATGTGTGTATAGTATAATTTAAATATTTTAATATAAAGTGTGTCGAAGCTTTTTATCTATAATTTCTTACATTTTTTTTAGTTTGTGTTTGAGAAAGTCAGTAAGGTTTCGAGTCATCATAGACTAAAAATCTCCTTTACGATAGTTTTGCAAGATTTTATGTTAAGATTATTATCGCTGAGCTAGTTGGTCATGGGTATTGCTCAATCCAAGAATGATTAAAAGCTATTGCTCCAAGTTGTTTTAAGAGAAATTTTGCTATTGCAAATATTTTTTTAAGGATTAGGATCCTAATATATTATGAGATTTATTTTGAATTAAAATTTCGCCTCAAAAATATGAGATATGAGATTTCAATACGATCTTCAACCGTTTATTTATCCTTATTGCCATGAAAGTTATCGTCAATTTTGATAAATGTTATTTGAATATAAAGTTGTGGTGTTTTTATTATCTCTTTTACTTTAACTCCCAGAAAACTCTTTCTTAATAAACAAAGCATTCGTAGTTATGTTAAGGGTGTTTGGTAACCCAGAAAATATATGAACACCGAGGAAAATAAAGAAAAGGACGATAGAAGAACCGAAATTTAAAGCGAATGTAGGAAAAAGAGTATACTTTGTCATTACTTGTCTTTTTCCATAAATACAAACAGATATGCAGTAGCCTGTATCTAAATGTCAACTCAGCTACTTGCACATCAGCAGCTCCATAAACATTTAATCACAAGTTGAAGTAACTGAAATACTATGCAGGCTATTAAAACCTATTACAGCAATGTTTATTACAATATAGTCCCTTGATTCCCAACAAGTCGTAATTGATAATTGTTGATATACACACAAGACCTTTATCATTAAAAATCTACATTTACTGTCTAAAAAGGAACATTAGCAGTTAAAAATGATAAAATCAATATGATCTTTGCAATAGCAGAACATATTTTGTGGAATGCAAACAAACTCAGCACCAGAACTCTGTGTCTTTTGCTGAGAATCTGTTGCCTTCTATGAAATCGAGGGTCCATTTCTCAAATGTACAATTCAAGAAATCATAGTATCCTCCATGAACAAATAGCATCTCTTTCCTCACCCTGACTTCAATCCAGGGATATGTTAACAAGTTAAGCAATGAACGGTTGATAGATTCCTGTGCCAAAAGAATTCCTAGTAAATTATCTCAAGAATTGTGAGATTGCAAGTTGAAATTCCAGTCAAAGCCAAATTAAAGTCTTTGTCCCTAAATATATTTCTTCATTGGAACTACAATTAGTTTCAGCAGAGAATCTTGGAATCATGTCCCATCATGATAAAGTGGATGAAAATTGAAGTCTTAGTCAATAAATATATTTCTTCATTGGAATTGCAATTATTTTTAACAGAGAATCTTGAATCATTTCCCATCACCATAAAGTGGATAGGTATGGAGAACAAACCTTCTCACAGTATTTGCATTGTTGATCAAAGCTAAGGCCACTAGCATCAGCTTCTGTTCTTAACTTGGCAATATCGGCAGTGGCAACCCATTTCTCAATAAAGCTACATGAGAAATGTAAAGCAGTAAGGAAGTTATCGTCGAGAAAATTCATCGAGATTTTAGTAAGGTAATCTCCAAATATCTATTAATAACAAAAGAAGGAAAAAGGTTGTGAAATAAAACCTTGAGTTCTTTTCATCTTGAGTACTCATGAGAGCTTGAATTCCTGCACAGTTGCTGTGGCCAATGACAAATATATTTTCAACCTACAAGAATTTAACAACCATATTGCTTGCTCAAACATATAGAAGCACTTGATCTTTAAAACAACGATATGTTGGATAATTTGCGAGGAAGGTAGTTCTTGCATCAGCTTAATATATGGCCTCAAGAACACAATTTTAATTTGCATCCTTCAGAAAGAAAAAAATTTAGTTTATTTTCAAAGGACAACAACTTACTTCAAGAGTATTTACAGCAAACTCAAGTGCAGCATTTGTTTCTGTTGGTCCATTCTATAAAACGGAAAAAAAGAATTGAATTATGTAACTCAGCTATGCTTGATAGCCAATATTGGTATTAAGCATAATTGTCATACCTCAAGTGGAGGCACAATATTTGCAACATTTCTAACCGTAAAAGCTTCTCCAGGTTGAAATCCAAGAATGTTAGATGGACAAACCCTAGAGTCTACACAAGCAATCACCATAAACTGTTCAAGTTGTCAGTTTGAAAAGAACTAGACAAATTTTCCTTGCATAAAATTAACAAAACACAAACAGAATCCAAGAAAGGAAAACAAAATATTTACTTCTTTAGCATATTAAGAAGCACCGAATTAACAGAATCAAGTTTGTTAATCACCTTTGGAGATTGCAATTCAGCAAGATTTTTAAAATGCTCAGCTTCCTTTCTGATGAAAAACTGATGTTAGGAAACAGAATTGTTCAAAGCAATTTCAATTAAATTCCTGCGTTTGCTTGTACTTTAACTTCTACTTACAAATATTTATACTGCTTGAAATTCAGAAACCTTTGTTTCATCTCATCAAACGAGTTTTGCCTGCCACCACTTTTGGGCACATTCTGTACTTGAACACTTCTATCTTCCTGAACAAGTCCTAACGAACTTATTGAAGCATCCACTCTCAAAATTGGATTCTCTCTACAAAGCATTATATAAAGAATTAACATAACAAGATAAATAATTCAACCCAACAAGCAAACTTGAATTTAAGTTTTATTCCTAGTAAACGTACTAAAGAAGGGTCAAGCACATGAACTTACTTATGCGAAGAGGGAAATCCCAATCTAACATCATTAACTTTCGCTAGCTTCTCCTGTAATAAGAGAAAGAAAACGAGAGTACTTAATAAGATATACTTCTGCAAGACAATTAATTAAGTCAAGGAAATAATTAATAAAGTAAAGGCCAAAGGAACCCACTGAGGCAGAATTAAGCCAATTTCTGGGAAAACCATCGATAGCAGAAAAGGGTGAGCCATGAAATCCCCATTTTACTGAAACATGTCTGAAAGCAACTACTGCTGTAACAATCGAACCAGTTCTCAATCCTGTAATATGCAAGAAAACAGAACTACTAAGAATTTGAAGAAACAGAAAAAGAAAGCAATAATTAAACTAACAGCTTAATAATTACGTGTTTGCCAAACCATCTCCGGCTCGGGCTCCGATTCCGGCGTCGTCTAATCATTTGGAGCGGTTATGAGCTTGAGCTTCAATATAAACGTTTTGTTTTATGGTTTCGTAACGCGCTTGACATTTACGCAGACGAGGCAAGCTTATCCAAATGTATGGCTCTCTTCTTATCCCATTTTTGTGGGAATATGATTGGGATATTCATATGTACAGCTCAACTTTTCTCTCTTTTTTATTCGAACTTTATAAAGAGAACATGGGAATATTTTTAGGATTGGAAAGCAAAGCATGCTTGAGCTTGGTCCCCCAGGGCCAGAAGGGCCTCCTAGGAATGGTATATACTTTGCAATTTGGACCAGGACAAGTGCAATGCTATAAATCAAACCAACCTTAATCGATCATTGATTTAGCGATGGCCAATCAAACCGTAAACCGAATCAATTTCAATTAGTCAATTCCAAAATTGTGTGCTCACCTCTAATTGATTCAGGTCTTATTTTCTTTTTAAATTGCAATTTATTTATTTTTTAATGTTTTGGCTTAAATTGTACCAGATGAAATTTATCAGTGGCAGTTTATTTTATTAAAAAAATTACTGTATGAATAAATTTCTGGCAGCTGAATCAAGAGGACCCCTTGTTGGATTAGTTTTGGATAGGTTTTTTTTTTTTTTTTTTTTTTTTATTCAAAAACTTACTGTATGAATAAATTTCTGGCAGCTGCCATCAAGAGGACCCTTGTTGGATTAGTTTTGGATAGGTTTTTTTTTTTTTTTTTTTTTTTTCATTTTAGTGCACAACTGTTTATGTAATTTAGAAAAAGAAAATTTGCTTTCGAAATCTATTTCCTGCCTTTAAAAATTTGGTCAATGTTATCCCCCTTTTTTTTTTTTTTTTTTTGGTTTTTCTAATAAAGAAGACTCAATAAACAATGAATAGCATATCAAAATGAGAATTGCTTCGCTATCTATCCAAAAAAACTAAATCAACTTTTTTTTTTTTTTTTTGGTTTCTATAAAGAAGACTCAATAAACAATAATAGCATATCAAAATGAGAATTGCTTCGCTATCTATCCAAAAACTAATCAACCCCATTAACCAAATCGTAACCCCGAAGCCGTTTATTCCTTTGGACCACCTGACCCAGCCCAGAGCGCGAGACCCGATTCTCCACAACAGCCTTTAACGCTCTTCTCAAAACTCCTACATCCTCCTCTCCGCCACCGCCACCGCCACTACCCCATTGCAACACCACCACACTTCTAGTCCGCCCACCAACCGTCATCATCTCAGCCTTAACCGCCCTCGCTTTGACAGACCGGATCGCCTGCGACAAATCCCGGTTCAACCCGGGCCTATCCTCACAACAAACGCTCACTCTCATCGTCTTGGTTTCACCATCGCAATAACTCAAAATCGTCTCGTCAGATTCTCCCGGAAACGGCCAGTACTTCTCACTCTCTGATTCGCTGCCACAGCAACTGTCCCTGTCCTGACGCGCCACGTGAGCCGCTTGCTTCCTTAGCTCCTTCACGTGATGAACCACCTCCGCCAGCAACGAGGCCTTGTCTGTCTGTTCATATATAGAAACCAAATCGGAAATTACATCCATACCCTTCCGGTTTAACAAAATCAACAATTATGCATATAACGAAACCAAACCAACTAACCTTAGTGGAGCTAGGAAGAAGAGTACGAAGGGTGGAGAGATGAGCGTTGATACGCTGTCTACGTCGCCTTTCAGCTTCCTTATGACTCTTGCATGCCTCGGTTGATTTCTTTTCCAATCTTGATGATGAACTGAGGACGGACTCACCAGCACCGTCCATTTCCATGACGTTGACTAAGGTTGGTTCTTGAACAAAACGGTTCTGGCTGTGATCAAAACCATAGTAGGTTTGAAAAGGAAGCATTTGTTGAGAATAAAAACAAGGTAAGGAAGAAAAGTTGCAGAAAGAAGAAGAGAAAACTGGAAAAATGAGAGTAGAAAGTGGAAGTTTTTATTAGTACTAGAAGAAGACTGAAAGTCTTATATAATGAGGAGTAAACAGAGACAATAATAAGGCTTTTTACCACTAAGAATGTAAAAGTGAAGAAAGGGTGAATCTTATTGGGCGTTGGAGGACAAATCAAAGGACTGATGAGTGGTTTAGTGGAAGTGAGAACTGTGAACCGTACACTCTGGCGAATGCCATGTCAAGATATATGCAAATGTCAAATGGTGCAAATGCAATTCATAACTTTTCTTTTTCTTTTTAAGCCTTCCAGCTCATCAGCTCAATTAATCCAAATTTACATTTTATAAGTCCACATAAGACGACAAAGTGTTTTTTATCGACAAAATATTAATTTGGGAGGTAATCGAACTTTAACCTATTCCTCAAATGTATTAGAAAGATTATTAGAAAGATACTCTGGGATGAATGTAAATTTAAGCAAATTTCTCCTACTCTAAGAATAAATGACTGCAGTTGGTTGGTTGTACGAGATGCGAACCCGCCTGTCAAATAGATTTCTAGGTAAAAATACAACTTCAATTCATAAAAAAATATTTTGCTAGAAAGATGAAAAAATCTTTACGCTTTACAGTTTAAAGAATTACATCTCTCGATTATACCAA
Source organism: Jatropha curcas (assembly GCF_014843425.1). The sequence continues at coordinate 55,039 of NW_023591111.1, forward strand.
AACGATAAAGTGTTTTCTCTTGCATATTTAAAGAGATCCAATACTCATATCTGATTAAAAAAATTAAAATAAATTTTCTTTATAAAAATATAAATTAGTAATTACCAAAAATAGATAATGTTATTATTTAAAAAAAAAAAAAACTAGTTAATTAATTAGCTTAATGATTCAGAATCTCAATTAGAACATTTGACTTAATCATGAGGAAGTACCAAAATCCAGAAGCAAGAAAACAAATAAGAAGGTCATCTATTGTGGACAGTAGAAAACGTACAATATAAGTTGTAATTCATAATCATTCGACAGATTTACTCTAATTAATTTGCACGTTGAAGGACAAATTTTCACTTGTAGTATAGCTTAAAAGCCTTTTTTTCTTTTTCTTTTTCTTTTTTGCCATTTTAATACATACAAGGATTTAATTATTAACATTTGTCCTCTATTTTTTTTTTGTTGATTCTTTGCATATTGGTCAATTAAATTAAAAAAATTATAAAAACAAATCACTCTTCTCGAAAAATTTATGGAGATGCTCTTTCTATCAGCATGTAATTTTTATTTTACATTCTAAAATTGTAAATACTGGTAGATAATATTTTAAGTTCCAAATTCCAATATTCTCACATGGCATTCATGCAGTATGGTGTTCCTGAGTTTTTGTCTTATACTAACATTTTCTTTTGTTTAGTTTTGAAATAATCTTAATTCTTTTCAATTATTATAAAATTTTTTATCCTAACATAAAAATAAATTATTAACTATTAAATTTTAAAGTTATATATAGTCTAATTAATTTTTGAGGAAATTGAAAATATCAAATTTAAAATTTCTCCTATTTATTTTTTCCATCGTTTAATTTTATATATCATTTAAAATTTTTACACAGTAACTAAAAAAAAAGTAAGTGCATCACCTAAATTATAATAACATAATCCTCAATTTTATTAAATTATAATTTATCTCATCTAATATATTACTCCACTTTCAATCATTTTTTCTTCATTGATCTGGTAATAAAAATAAAAGAGAGAAAGAGGTAAAGATGGATCTTAGAAAAATTTAGAAAATATTTATTGGATTTTCTAGAAATAAAAGAAAAATTGAAGAATTTCATTAATCTTTTTAAAACACAAATATTTTTTTACAAAATAACTCCTTTTTTATTGAAAAAAATGGATAAATTATTATTAGTATCAATCAAAAGGACATCATGAATAATAGACATGAACAATAGACAAAAGATTTAAGACTCATCCCATTAACTCAAATATAAAATTAACAATCCGAACAAAGACACGAACTACTTGATTTGCTGGCTTTCTGGTAAAAATAGAAATAATCCCACAATCAACTAATTTCAAAAATCCAAACTTTCATGACCAAATTAGCAACAACCTATTACCCAAGCTTTTAAAGTTATGGCCGAACCTGATTTGCCCCAAAAAAAAAATTGGCACTGTCAATCCTGTCCTTATAATGTGTATATATGTGTCCATAGTCCTTTACACAGTTGCTAGCTTACTCATCACAACAAAGCTGTTAATGGGGTGAGTCCTAATTCCATAAACAACACTAATTAAAATAATTAAGCTGGTACTTAATTGAGAAAGCGAAACGTGGCAGAGTCATTTTCACGACGGCAGAAGATTACTATATAAGCACCCATACGGCGGCGCCGACAGCTTTTCTGTAAGAAGAAGTTGTAAGAAAAGGGAATCAAAAGGGACAAGAGCGATCATGCCCCGACAACCTCTTTTGCCCACCATCATTTCGCTTGCTTGTTTCATTTTCACTTTCACATTATTAATAATATACACTACGTACTGTCCACACAGTTAAACCTTGCATTATTGACTGTAGCATTTACCTTTCGTTTACACTATTATTTACTGGTGTTATTAATTTGGATTTGGATTTGGATTTTCATCTGTTCCAACCAGCAGCATCACTCTTTTCTGGAATTTTCATTGCATATATTTTAGAAAAAAAAAAAAAAAAAGATCCTTGATTTGATTTTCGATCTGTTCCACCAGCAGCGATCACTCTTTTCTGGAATTCATTGCATATATTTTTAGAAAAAAAAAAAAAAAAGCTGTTTTCTGCTTCTGGAAATTGGGGACCCAACAAATAGTGACTAATTAATTACTATTAATAAAAAAAAAAAAAAAAAAGCTGTTTCTCTTCTGGAAATTGGGGACCAACAAATAGTACTAATTATTACTATTAATTATATAATAATTGTAAATATCCCAAATTATTTGAATGCTTTGGGTTGGAAATTTTTTTAATAATCCAGGTAGATTAACTGTTTCTAACTAAACTTTTCTTTGCATTGATATTGATAAGAGCGGATGCAAAAAACAAAAATTTTAAATAGTCACTCTAATTAATTCGGAATTAAGATTTAATCGTTGTTGCTGCTCAAAATGTTCTTATCGTGTAATTTTCATAATTATTATTAAGCTAATAGTTGAATAATGAAGTACCGAAATTTTTATTTTTCTATAATTATGATTGTGACTGAATAGTTGCATATGATTACAAATTCTAGCATTTTACATTTGATAAAGAAAGTGAAGTATCCCTATTAGCTAAATTTTCTTTTTTCCTTTTAAAGGAAAATCTTATATATAACTTGTACGAAAACTAATAAATTGACAACATACACGTGTCAATACGAAGTACAATGTGTTAAAATTTGAAAACTGTTAGAAAGAGGAGAGAGAGGGACAATATATAAACAAGCATGTGAGCTTGTTGGGTGGACCCCCACCAGAGGTAAGGTAATATCATCATCCGATGGACAATCGTACATAACTGAGAAGAAGGCAATTCCAATTGCTTGGCCTTGGCCTTGGCCTTGTCTGTACACCGTAGATAGAAGGTGACGCTTCCTCACTGCAATTGGCATGTTTCTATGCTCTCAGTACACTTCATCCTGCTTTATGTACGTTTGTTAATGTCCATAACTTCTCGGGCCCATTCAAATAATATTATAAAAAAAAAATTATAATCAAATTAAAACAAGTTTCTGTTTTAAAAAAACTAATTATAAGTTTTTAATTTATAATTCTATTAACATTTTGATTAACAGAATCATAAATTAGGAATCTTATAATTAATTTGATTATTATTTAAGAACTAATGTCAGACTGTTTTGGACAAAAGAATCAAAATGTTGAATAATAAACCTATTTTTCATTTTTGATGATAATGTAGAATATGGCATGTGTTTTCATCCAATCCCGAGAATTGACATTGACACGTAATATGTTCATTCAAATCCTTCTCTAATTCTGTCCGCAAGTGAAAGGGCAAAGAATCAAACAAGAAGCAACAGAAAAGAAAAGACATATATGAAGTTAGATGAGTAAGACTATTGTAACAGTAATAAAATCTTACACATGGTCCTACTTCTTCTTCTTCTGCTGCTGAGAAGAAAGCTGAACCCTTTTTGTACGTCAAGAAAATATATGCAAGCTAGATACGCACAGTTATTTCTGCATACTAAATATCAGACACCAGATGCATATGGTATGGCCATCTTTGCCATCATTTATTTCTGCATGCTAGATAAATTGCCACTTGTTCTAGTAGAAAACTTCCAACTTCAAATCTCTGTTGAAAACATCGTTGGAAAATTATTCAAGGAAAAGAATAAAAAGAGGGCAAAAAGAAGAAGAAACATGCCAGATGCCTTATAGAACATTTGTCAGAATCTAGATTTCACAACTCAATCGACCAAACCCATATAGATTCAAACATATCTTAATTGAAGCATCACAAGATATGTATTAGATGTCTAAACATTTGTTCTGATTTCCTTCTACCAGAATTTTTTATACTAGCAATCAAGAGCTCAGACTAGACAAGAATGAGCTGTACAAATCCATGTGACCTCACAGCCAAAGAGCTCGGATCCATATACAATTTTGGCAAGCTACATGAAAATTGAATGCAATACAAAAAATGGATTGACAATATGCAGGGTGAGGCAATGAAAAATTATCTGCAAGTTGAAGAAAAGATATCAAAACTTAGACAAATCTGTCCTTTTGGTGAAATGGAGATCCTGAAGGAGCAATTAGACCGAGAGTTTGCATGACTTTGGTTCTTCTTGCACTCAGCTCTTGAGATCTTCCAGGCGAAGCAGCATCCTAAGAGAAATAACAAAATTAAATAAGTTGATCTTTGAAACTAACAAAGTTAAAGTAACAAAGTTTGTAATGTTGAGCTTGTGTTTATTTTCCACCTCAACTTCTTTAGAAGATCTGCTTTTAACACGCTCTGCAGTTCTTGGGCTATGCTTTTCCTTCCCACCTTGCCTTTTCAGCTTGACTCTCTTCTGCGTGCTGTCAAACTCTTCAGTTTTTTCCACTCGTTCATTGGTACTTGAGCTCTTTTGCTTGAGTTTCTTTTGCATCCCATCTCGGTTAGATGTTTTCCTTTTTGTATTCTTTTCTGGATTTAAGCTGTCTAATTTGAGTTTTCTTTTTACCCCATCTTGCTTGGAGGCCTTGCTAATTGCTTTCTCACCTTCTATTATAAAGCAAATTGCTAATTGTCATCTTTCTATTTGAAATATGTTATTTTAAGGAATCCCCAATACAGCATATTCAATAAGCATAAGCACAACACTTCATGCTTCAAAGCTTTATCTAACCATAACTGAATCACATATCAGTGCATCAAAATTATTTGCAAAATTAAATAGTTCAAATTTGAACAACAATTTTCCAAATCATCCTTATACAAGTTCAATATTGTGCATGTAGTAGTAAATAATGGGCAACTGAGAAACAATATCCTATAATGGTAAATGAGGCAGAAATTAGAGTGTTAAGATGAATATGCCAAATTATGGACGTGAAACCTGCTGAGGATTGTTTGACTATATCCAACATAGATTGGCATATGCATGATACATGATATCTAGTACATCCAAATCACAAGAGTGAAGAAGACAAAAAGCAGATGAAAGATGGTTTCAGGAAGTAACACACAAATAAAAATATCCATACAGCTAATACTAACACTATGGAATTGAGGCTCAGTTGATTCTTTCATTTCAAATTTCCATCTCTCATAGTGCCCTATTATTTCAAATCTCTTTCATAATGCATTAAAATTAACAGAGTTCTCAAGAAATCCATCATATATCAAATCCGCTTGACTAAGCTTTAGTCCCCAACCACTTGGATAGGTTAAATAAACCTTGCTTAACTCACTTATCCATCTACATAAATCTTTCCTCACCACTAAATGCAGAAGCTAAGCATAAAAGGAAAGGGATGGTCAGAAAAGAAAGGAGAAAAGACCATGTGAACCAGAAAATGGAAAGAAAGACGGCTAACCTTTAGATTTCGTTACTTTCCCCTTTACTCGACTGGAATTCGACTGAGAAATATCCTATCATCATATCCAAATGATTGGAGAAGCCATAAATTACTATAATGTACTATTTGATTGCTCAAAAAGCAGCTTCTATATCATATTAATGACCATCTTAGGATTAGTTCCAAATGAAAGGTCAAAAAAGGTTACCTGCTCTAGAGCTTTCCTAAATATTTCTTCATATGAACCATTATTCTTCTCAAGTGTCTATGGAAAAAAAAAAAAAAAAAAGTCAAAAAAGGTTCCTTGCTCTAGAGGCTTTCCTAAATATTTCTTCATATGAACCATTATTCTTCGGGCTTCTCAAGTGTCTATGGAAAAAAAAAAAAAAAAAAAAAAAACAGAGATAAACAGGTTGAAAGTCAAAAATTGTAGAATGCATATGTTCAATCACACATAAAGAATAGGCTGTATCAGAGAGTTGCATTTCGGCACTTACAATGTGAAACTCAGAGCGGCATTTAATAGGATCCACGTACATGCTAGAAGCAAAATACAAGCAAAGTTAGAATTTACAGGTTTACTAGTAAGAATGGAAACCACTAGAGAAAGGGAAAGAGGCCCCAACTATTCATAGCTCCCAATCAGCCTAACACGAACACCCTTTATTTCTCTATCCCCACTGACATTGCTTCCAAAAACCTGAAAAATAATGAAGTAGTAAATCCAAAAGTTTTGTCAAAATAAAGGCTGCATAAAAACAATAAAACAATTTATGTGGTCTACCACTGCAGGCCACCAGGAGTCGCCATGAAGCTTCACCCAAGTTATGTCCCCAAGCATGGGCTCCCCTTCCAACTGCATAATAGCATTACTTTCCTCGGCATCACCTGAATTATGATTTTTGCTACTCGTGCAGCTTTTACCTTCCATAGTTTTTCGCTTTGATTCAGACAAATCTAGTTGCAAACGCAAATGGGTATGTTGACAAGAAAACCACTATGATAAGTATATTTGATAGTTACGTAGATCATTGATTTTTCTAAATAAAAAAAAAAAAAAAAAAAAAAAAAAAAAAACCATTATGTTGGTAGATCACGGTAGTAATCATATGAATGGATTTTTTTAAATAAAAAAAAAAAAAAAAACAGAGAAAGTAAAACTCTTGAAGTGATTATTACATTTCTGTGCTAAATTTCTAATTTTATTACCTTAATCATTACTCCACAATATGTATTTGAACTAGCAAGCCAGTTTTAAAAAAAAAAAAAAAAAAAAGAAAAAGAAAAACCTCTTTGAAGTCATTCATTTTTCTTAAATTTCTAATTTTATACCTTAATCAATTCTCCAATATGATCATTTGAACTAGCATCCAGTTTTATTTTGTCAACGGAGCCAAAAAGGAAAAAAAGAACAGAGAATCTTTCAATAAACCCCATTTCGCATTCCATTCATGAACCCCAAAAGAAAGCCAATATTGCCCTGATACGAGCACCACTAGCAACATAAGTCATGTCAGGGAGTGAGTGATCCACCAAAACATTCAAAACCCTAAGTCCCAAAAAACTATAATCTGATCAGCTTAGCAAGATACATCCCAAGACTACATTGCTTTTACCAAATGGAGCACAAACCCATCAACTTCCTTTTGGGTAACGAGGAAAAGAAGAGAAAAAATTTCTAAGCTCTAATTTTCAAAATTCAGTAATGAACTGAAAAGAATCTTATTTTCATGAACATAGAACAAAGCCAAAGAATTGAATCTAAATAACAAGAAAAAGCAACTTGGGCACTTACCAGTTAAAAATGAGAACAGGGTTTCGCAAGAGAGGGACTCGCTAGTTGAACCATGTTAAGTTTTTCTTCTTAGTGGAGATAGTGAAATGGAATGTTGCTTCACGAACTTAATGAGCAGGTAATGGTGTTGGGAAAATATTAAAAAATTACATGGAGCAGCTTTTTCAGGTCTAGAGCAATTTGATTGACAATTTTTTTACCCCAGGAAGGTAAATACTAATTCAGCTGAATTTAACAATCTACTTAAATCCATATAAAATTTTAGTATTATTCATATTCATTTTCAACTAAATATTTATTCTTAAATTTTTTTAAGCATTATTTATATTCAATTTGCTAATATTTTACTATTTGCAGCTATTTCACCCATTAAAATATTTTTAAAATAATAGATTATTCTTAAATTTTAGGCTATCCAGACCTAAAATATTAGCGATTTAGAATACTCCTTATATTAATAATGGAGAAACTAGGTGTGATTGAATCCACTTAATAGAGCAGTTATCCACGTATCAATACTTATTTACAGCTAATGATCTAATATTGCTATAGTATCTATCAAAAATCTGTTTATAATTACTTGAATATGCACTAAACATGTCCGATGTACCAGAAAGTACTCCATGCTTAATTCTATCTATGCCATTGATGTTGTTTTGATGATAATTTTACCCCCTCCCATGTTGCTATATTTATGTAGGTACAACCATGGTTCAGTTTCAAATTAAAATTAAATCCGTTAAAATTTAATATAAAATTGTAGTCGGCAATTTCTGTTTCAAAGAAAACTACTGCATTTATGATTGAACTTTTATTTATTATAATTTTTTAAAAATAAATTATAAGCTTTTATTAAATTGCTTTAGTCTTTTTCTATTATTATTATTATTATTTATTTGTGCTGTAAAATTAAAAAAAATTATCTAATTTCGATTCCGAAACGGTACGAAAATCGTAACGGGCAATCTAAAAACCCGCTCTAAAACATCCTTCGTATGAACGGAACTAGCATTTTAAAACTAAAAGTTGATGGTTTTGAAATCATGTCATGCCAATATCTATATATCTTAAGCTTAGAGACAGCAATCCGGTGAGGTTTATAAAGGTGGATTGAATTATTTTCAATTCGGATATCTTAAATTTTTCTTTGAGTGGTTTTGAATAGAATTATTTCATGTTGTTTCGTGTGTTAGATGAACCATCCAGTTTAATAAATCATAATAAATATGTTTTTTTTTTCCCTTTACTGTACAATATCAAAAATTATTAGTGAAAAAATATATCCAAAATTGAGTTTTGCACCGATATTTAACACAAAGATTCAATTTTATAGCGCAATTTTGACCAGTCCTCCAAGTCATGTATTTTCTAAAAGAGTGTAATATAGTTAGAGGCAAGACAGTAGGTCTGTTTAATTTTCTTACAGGAACATCACAGCACAGTACAGTATTATAAGAGGGAAACAGCCATAAATAATTAAGAGAACTAGGTGAATATTGAAGTTTTCATTTGTATGAGGTGCAAACTTATTTATATTTTACAAATGGACATATTATTGAAGTTTTCATTTTGTATGAGGTGCAACTTATTTTATATTTTACAAATGGACATATATATATTATATATATATATAATAATAATATATATATAAATAAGCCTATCTTCAAATAATCAATAACAAGGACTGCCTTTATTGCCTTATTTAAAGAATATATAATAAGCCTATCTTCAAATAATCAATACAAGGACCTGCCTTTATTCCTTATATTAACAGAATCTACTTTATCTTCCCATATGCCTCATTATATCTTCAAAACGGCAATCTGCAAATTGGAGTTTAAAAAAGGCAAATGTTAATAATGGAACCTCTGTTCTTTGTTTTCTTTTTCTATTATTTTTATTTTTCCTTTCTGGGTTTTATTGTCTCTTTTTTTCTTCCTCCTTGAAGAAGAAGAAGAAGGTGAATAGGGTTTATCAATGTAGGTAGAATAGTTCTGTATAGAGGCTTACCCTAGTTTGAGGGAAGTATCAGAGCTATCATCTTCCGGAGGAGGGCCACTACTACAACTGCAGATATTAGTAACAGATTCTGATGATAAACCTTCTTCTTGAGGATGGATATTAGACTCCACAAGTCTTTTTCCCTTGCATAGACTCATCATCTGCATTATAAAAACCAGTAACATAATAAGCCACAACTCTCACTTAATTATATCTGTCACTATATTAATCAATCCACCTGTACCTTCTGTTTGAGCTGTTTGTTCTCTTCTAACAATTGCTCTCGCTGCATAATGAAAGAAACCAAGCTAAACAAATATAAAATTTGCCTCAGCTGATAATATATACTTTGAGCTGAGTAGAGTTAGTTTTCTTATAGAACAAACAGTTACAACGACTCCCACGGATTGATAGAACATAGAGTTTGTTTCCTGTTCGTTCTATCATTCGTGGGATATCAAATTATCAACGCCAATGAGGCTGAGATTCGTGGTATTTCCACTTCTTCTTTTAAGGGTTCTTCTTCTTCCTTAATTATTGAGTCAGACTCCAAATCAGCGAAGATGGCATTACGTGTGCAAATTCATTATGAAGGAAGTTATATATGTGTGGTTCTACATATGCAACTTTATTTGTGTTATTAAAGTCTTCCACTTGCATATTAAAATCCTGTCTTGAATTAACATATATAATATATATATATATATACACGCAAGAACTAGCAATAGGCTCAGTCTATCTGTAAGTGCAATATCAGAGTTGAGTAAAAAACTGAATTTGAGTAACTGGTATTATAACTTAACCTTCTTTTCAAATGCAGAGATCTCATTCATAATCCGCTCTCCCTGAAAAAAGAAAAAAAGCAAATATCTCAATCAACAAATGGAAAAATGATATGCTTATATATATATATATATATATATAAAAGCAATGAGCGCAAGTAAACCTTAGTTTCAAGCACACGGCTAAGTCCTGATTCAAGCATTTTTTCCAATTGCTGCAATTCCTCTATATTTAACCCTTGCAGATCCTCTCCGCTCATCTGCCTGTTATGCAAACTTATTGGTTCATTTAATTAGTTCTACACACAGATATATAAAACTCTTAGATTAATAACAAAAACCATACATATGATACCTCAGTTGATGAGTCTTTTCAGCCAACTCCTTGCTCAACCGAATGTGATTGTTATTTTCAAGCTATAGTAGCAATAATAAATGGAATTGGTTTTTATAAGATGAGTAGCCATACAAATATAAAACGCAGAACTCGATACATGATTAAACGCAGAGAAAAAATGAAATACAAACAAAAAACAAAAGATTTGCTACATTTATAGTATCATTTAACAGAAAACTTATAAAGCTTAAAGCGTTTACATACTTGCAATTCAAGAGATGGTTGGTCACCTTTCTTGATGTTATTTGAGTACCGATCATACCTTGCAATTATGTCCTTCATACTTCAAGAAAACAGCAATATATACTGTTAGATTAGCGAAATTAGGAGATTCAATCATTTGCCATATAAATATATATATACTTAAATGATTTAAATTATAAAAGAAAATCATCACAAACCCTAATTTTGATAACCCTTTTTTTCCTTTACAAACTTTTGAAGTGCAAGATAATCAGAAAATGTATATGTAGCAGTTGAAATTTGAAACCCTAAGTAACATGCTTCTGTTTGTTTAAAAAAAAAAAAGAAAAAAAGAAAGAAAGAAACAGTAAAATCAACCTTTTAAGAAATTCCAACTGTCAATACTTAAAATTTTATTAGAAGGTTCAGGCTTTTTAAGTGAAACAAGGAAGTTACAAAAGAAAAAAAAATTTTGCTCTATACTTCTAATTTTTTTTCGATTTATCTATCTTAATTTGAAAGGTTAGATGCAAATTTTCCTAAACGATTGCAAGTAATACAACATACAAGCTTGTGATGATTTCCTAGTTTAGTTATAACATTTGATATTGCACCATATTTTTACTTGTATAGTTTTCTTTGTATCTTCTTATCTCAGGAAGTAAGTTCATTTTCTTAGTTGTTGAGGTTTTCCATGTTTTTTCATTTAACATCTATAAGATAAGTTGAGTGTATTGGAACTTCTATTGGTCTGAGCGTATTGAAAGATCTATTGGTCTGAGCTTAGAATTATTGTATTTGCTAAGTTTTGACTCGATCTATAATTAATAATTATAATTTGCTGATAAAAAAAACACAACATACTAATTTGTCATGCTTTTATCTCAGATGAATGTTGTTCTTTTTTTAAAAAACAAAAATCAACCACTAACAGCTGCTAAAAAAAAAAAAAAAAATATGAATTATTGTATTTGCAAGTTTTGTTGACTCATCTATAATTAAATTAATTATAATTGCTGATAAAAAAACACAACATACTAATTTGTCATGCTTTAATCTCAGATGAATGATTTTGTTTCTTTTTTTTAAAACAAAAATCACCACTAAGCTGCTAAAAAAAAAAAAAAAAAAGACTAATAAGCTTTTATCAGCTGCATTTTAAAATTTTATTCTATAATCATCTATTACTGATTTGTAGTTATAATCATATTTAGACTATATTAACTTATAACATAAAAAAAATACATACAAAATTACACTTTTTTTTTAATCACTCTTTTATGAAATCAATATTTAAATAATATTAAGTATTAGATTCATTATACAAATTAATTAATATTTTTTTGTATACAATACATTAAATAAAATAATAATATTCACTCTTCACAAATACACACATATTTTATATATACTATATATAAGTATAATATATAATATAGTATAGTATAATTATATTCTAAGCTTATTTTACATATTTAACAAAAACAATTACTAAAATTACAAACAATCAACATTCATCATATGAATAGGAACCGTTTGGGTTTAGTTGTTCATATATAATTATATTCTTAATGCTTATTTTACATTTTAACAAAAACAATTACTAAAAATTACCAAACAATCAACATTCATCATATGATAGGACCCGTTTGGTTTATTGTTCATGATAGCTACTAATCTGTAGCGCTTGCTTAAAGTGGTAGTTATAACTAATAGATATTGGCTGTTCAAAATAACAATAATAATAATAATAATAATAATAATAATAGTCGGCTTTAAAGTGTTTATATACAGTATCATGTATTACGTATATTTTTATATTTGAAGTTGAGTATAATTATATATTATTTTTTATTTTAATTGTAAATAATTATAAATAAAATAACCATATAAATACTAATTCAAAAAACAAATAATTTTATTTAGCAATTATTTTTGTAAGTTCAACGTAGTTCAAATGTAATATAAATACAAGTCAAATAGCAATTCTAGAATGAAGTTAATATAATCAACAATTCATTGAGATTAAATCCTTATCAAACATGAAACAGTTAACTATAAAGAAAGTAAATACTATCTTTTCTATATTTCTTTTAATTTTTCTTCCTTGATTGTCAAATTTAATTGTTTTTCCTAATTTTTCTTATTCGTTTAATTCATAAAACAAATAAGTAAAATTGTGGAGAATGAAAGTATTTTCTTTCAGTAAATATGGATGATTTCATTGTGGAAATAATTAGACGATGCATCAACAATAAGAGTAGGACCGTAAAATATTTCATTCTCATAGACCTGATGTAGAAACGAGTAGCTCTTACTACATTCGTAAAAGAGGATAGAAAGGGCATTTTTACTCTCAAGAGCAACCACATTCAGAAGCATAAGAATTTTTATGTTTTGATGAATTTTAACTTTTTGAATCCAAAATTGACACAAGTCAAATGTATTAATTTTTTTGACTTTAAAATGTTAAAGTCTTCGCTTTGATGGATATCACAGATGTGATTACTCAAAATCTTCACCTTTGTCTTAGTCTATACAATGCATATTGTTCCTTCCTTTTTATATATTGACCCTATTATTTCATGTGCAAGAAAATTGGAGCTCCAATAGTTGCTAGAATTCCTCTTTCCAACAAAACAAACAAAAACAAGATTCACTGCAAAAAACTTGCACAGAGTTGGAACATATTGTCTCCACTTACCACATTATATATAAAAAAATCTCAAAAATGTCTTTATAAATATCGTAAAAGATTAATGTTTGCATACACAATTCATCCTTAATCGATTTTAGGCTAGTAATTCAATTTCAGAAAATTTACATTATAAAACAAAATGTGAGAATTCAAATCAAACCGGGTAGTAGTTGAAACATTTGTCAACATAATTAAGGAAAGTGTTAAGGTAAAAATGGAAATGTATAATTTAAAAAATTTCATAATCCCTCTAGTTCTGCATTATTCAATAATATAAGTTTGGAAATTAACTTGTTCTTAGCATGATTTCGTGATCCCATCTACCACAAACCAACCAACCATTCCCTCACTGAATAAGAAACAATTAATACTCTACAAAATATCTTCCTCCAAACTTCTTCAAACCTACCCTAAATACGTTCATTTTTCCACAAAATGATGCCATTCTGCGACTCATATCGCATCCAAGTCAAAATAATTAATCCCCAATTTTAATTGGTCAGTAATGAGTTTCAGACTTATCAAAAGGGTTCAGATCCAAATTCGAGAAACAGTAGACAAATATTCGTATCTCTCTCTACATAAAAATTAACTAGATGGTACTGGTATTGGTACTGGTACTGGTACAAGTATAATGATTCCAAATAAACAGTATAATTAGAAATAAGAGGTGCTGGAAAGTACTAAGAAATATGCAATATAATACAAAATAGGTTTTGATTATTATTATCCTAATAGATTAGGCAACGAAAGTACATTTATCAAACTTTATGATGATGCAGAAGATAAAATAACATTTTTTTATTCTTAATACGGTTTTTCACTATCTCTTCTCCCTTATAGTTATTGGTTTTATGAGAATTAATCATGTCTTTTTACTTACCGTACAAAAAGTTTCTTGTTCTTGAAAAACCGTGAAATTTAAGTTTGTTTATTTATTTCATATTTAATTAATACACACACACACATATATATATACTGGAAGAGTTGGAATGAGGAGGAGTAGAAGTGAAATTCATTGATGATATGTAAAGAGATCTAATAAGCCAATAAAGAGCAATACCTGGTGCTAGCATACTCAAATAGCTTCCCAGTAGCAGAAAAACTGATAAGAGCAACCTCAGCATCGCAAAGAACAGAAAGCTCCTCAGCTTTTTTGAAAAGCCCTCGTCTTCTTTTCGAAAAGGTCACTTGCCTTGCTGTAATGTTATCAATCTTCTTGATCTTGATCTTCTCTCTAGCCATTTTCTTGATCTTTTTATTTCTTTCTTTCTTTAGAAAGCAAAACAAAAAGAATCAACAACCACATATACTTTCATTCGAATTTGTTTGTCCGTACAACCAAGAATAGGAATTATTATCATGAAATGGCAAAGAAAGGAAGGGAGCTGACAGATCTTTCTTTTCCATTTTCAAAACCCAAAAAAAAGAATCAAGATTACCAGATATGGTTGAACTTTACATTTGTCCGTACAACCAAGAAGAGAAATTAACACAAAAAATGGCAACAAAAGAGAGCTCAAAAAGGTAGGGTTATGCTAATTCAAGACAAGATTTTAGCAAACCCTAGCTTTGAGGGAAAAAAAAAACACCTAATAAAGTTCAGATCCAAGCAAAAGAAAACCAAATCTTGAATTCATAAACATGCAAAGAAATACAGTAAGTACCTAACTAAGGTACTTACTCAGTTTCAGCAGCTTTGTCTTGAATTAGTCCGATCAGAGAAAGCGAAAGCTACCAATTAGAGAAAGAAATGAATAAAACCTCTACCTAAACGCTAAACAGAAAGAGTAAAAAGGAAGAGAAAGAGTTTGGTTTTTGTGTTCAAGAAAGGAAAGGTTGCATTCCTTTTATGGCTAAACTCTTTTCCCGACATTTTTCTTTTCCTTGGAGAGTTTTTCTTTAAAAAAAAAAAAAAAAAGAAAGAAAATTAGAAAACAGTCAAAAAAGAGATTTCCATTGGATAAAAAATGGTATTTTCAACTTCGATATTTTATTTGTCAGAAAATATTTCTTTTTATTTTTTATTTAGAACAATTAAACAGTACATTATTTTATGTGGATCAATGCTTTCCGTACAACCAAACCTCTTGGTTTGTATCGTACCCTATTTCTGCTTATGAGTTATGAGCTTATCAACGCCAATTTTAATATTATCGTTCTTCTTTCTTTCTCTCTATGGAAATTTCCAAAGATGGATTCAATGTATAACGTCCCCATTTATCAACTAATAATTACTAATTTGACATATTATTTACTTTTTTTTATCAGCAAAATTATTTTTTATTTTTAATTATATATATATGCTGCAAAAATTAAAGGAAATTTTTTTTTTCAAATTCTAGGGATATAATAGTATATTTACCTGATAGTTTTCAATTTTGAGATATTATTCTCTTCAATTATTTTTTAATGAAATTTTTTCTTTTCGAAAAAAGGTAAAATATTAGGATATAAATAATAATAGTGATTAACCTAAAAATATCACGGTAAGTAATATATATTATACAATTTAATTATAATGATTAATAATTGCATCGGACAACCACACAAGTAATATCTTTAACTTGGATGTTGAACAATGCACGTGCCAGGCAACATTAACAAAGGTTGAAGTTCGTTAATTAATTAATTAATTAATTAATACTGTAATTAGTATATGTTTAAGGGAAGACAATGAAATGAAGATTCTTTCTATATCTGTCAATGTGGTCCAAAAGGCTGTGTTGTCTATTTCAGCTTTGAACACAATTTGGTTCTCCATAATAAATATATAACTGAGGAATCTAATCTGTGTGTTTGTTTGAAGTCCGGAGAAAGTGTTGTGTTCAGGCAAGTTGCATCAAAACCCACTTACCAAATTCCTCTTTAAGATTCAAGAGAATGGAGCCCGCCTGTTGCTTTCTTTATATATTGAAAAAAATATCGATAATTACAGACAAAAAAGATAAAATAGATTTTATAATTTCTGTTCTGAACTTCCGAGAACAAGAATATGGATTCATTCATGGAAGTGGGTATTTATACAATAAAGGAGAAAAGAAAAGAAAAGACACAAGACACAAGGAAGCTCGTGGAATGTGTAATTGATACACCAAATCTTAACCCATCTCTTAGCAATTAATTCAGGTGGAAACCAACTTTAATTAATTAATTAATTAATTAATTAATTAATTAGTGCAATTATCTATAGATGTGTTTATGTGATGAAATTATTAAAAAAAGGACAAAAAAAACTGATGGAGAGAACAAGTGGTCTCTTAGATTCCATTCGCATTCCTTGGAAGCCATTTGTCAGCATTCCACGTGCATGCTTCCTTTTAAATTTTTTCTTTCCAAGACGAATGTTTTACAATTCCATTACTTCTACTCCTCGATGGAGTCGGGAATTAAATTTAGGGGTTAAAAAAATTCATGACTTAAGGGGTGAAATTAAAAAATTTTACCATTTTAGTGGATAAAAATAAAAATTAAATTAAAAAAAAAAATTTGTTTGGGAGAGCGGGGCCTATCATTAGATCTCTAGCTCCGTCACTGCTTCTACTTTCATTCAATGATAACGATACTTATATAAAAAATAAAAATTATCAAGTTCAAATTATATTAACTACAAATGTTTTAATAAAAAATATGATAAAAAATCCTATTAATCTCACCGGTTTGTTCAGTAGCCTGTCACTTCAATGAATAGATCCATCGTCGATATGACTTCTCCTCCACATGTATTTGGCAAAAAGCCTTCAATAATAGGTATCAAAAGGTGTACATAAAAATAGTCAAATCAACCAAGTCGAACCAATTTTGATTTTTAATCTAATAAAGATAAAAAAATTTTAAAATTTTTGTTCAGTTTAATTTTTAAAACTGGGTTTGATATATAATTTGAAATCTATTTGATTTTTTAACAGAAAATAGTTTATTCGAGTTAAAGTTTTAAACCGATTTGATTCAATTTGAATCAAACCTATTGAATACCAGATCGCAGTAAATAGAATGGATTTTGAAAATGTCCAGGTTGCTGTGGTCCCACCCGTTTTAGCCGATGTACAATTATGAATGTGGAGTATGGACGTCTGATCTGCAACTCCGGGCCCATTGGATAAGGTTGGGCCCACACTGCTAAGTGCTGTAAAAGTAACCCACTTCACCTGGTGTTGGAGCCAACTCAAGTTGGTTCCTCATTGTTCTCCCCCAATCCTTAAATGTGTGTCCAATCGTAGGGTCCAGTTTTGGTTCAAATTGGTATCCTTTCATAAGCTAACATCCTGCAGAATTTTTCAATAATATATATCTTAAATATAATGTGAATGGCAGAACTATCCCTTAACTTAGCTATTTTATTACCACCCAAGGTGGTTGCATTGTGCCGAAGGTGTTAATTATCTGCCTGCGATCCAGGTTGGATCCTTCACGATAGTATTTTATTACGCATTGTGCCTAAATATTGACTCTACTTTTATAATAGCCCACTTGCGGGCTGCCCGACGTGGATTGAAGACCGTAATGCCCTGATCCTATAGACGGTGTAGTCAACACTTGACCGGTAGCTATTTTGTGACCATCACATCTAGTAATTCATTTTAAATCAATACAATATACAGCAAGGATAGCCCCGCTAATATTTAGACTCGAGACCTTTTATTTTTCAATTTTTCTCTCAAATATTTTTTATATATAAAATGATCAATTATATCACACTTAATTAGTTTTATATATACTTTTTTCCTGAATTGTCAGAAATATGCTCATCATAGATAAAAACTTGCTTTTAATTAGTTTGGGTGCAGAGATAGCCCATCCATCGAGAATGGGTAAGTCCTTCCATGCATATATATCCACTCATCTCCAGAAAGGCAACCTGCAAACAGTTGAAAGAAACCAAATGAATAAGAACAGAACAATATATATAATTGCTTGATATACTATATATATCTGGTATTAATTAGGATCACTTACAATTATAGATTCTTTTTCTTTTATTTTTCCTTTCTTCGCTTATTTTCTTTTTTATTTTTGCCACTTGCAGGAGGAGAAGAATAGGGTTTTATATATACAAGGAGAAAGTTATAGATACAAGCTTACCCTAGTTTGAGGGAAGTATCAGAGCTATCATCTTCAAGAGGAGGACCACTGGTGCAGCTGCAGACATTGGTAACAGATTCTGATGATAAACCTTCTTCTTGAAGACGGATATCTGACTCCACAACTCTTTTTCCCTTGCACAGATTCATCATCTGCATTATCAAACCACCATTAACAACTCTCATTTAATTATATCTCTCACTGTATTAATTCATCAATCTATCTCTACCTTCTGCTTTAGCTGTTTATTCTCTTCCAGCAATTGCTCTCCCTGCAAACGAAACAAACGAACAAACAAACATCATTTATATTTTGATTCTGCTACTAATGCATATTTAGCCTATTGAAGAATAATAAAAGCAACATTTGTGAAGATGAAAACGCCGAGCCATGGGCGTCTGTCCCTCTCTCTGAGTAAAATGTAGTTATCCATGTAAAGTTGTATTGGAAATGTCATTTTCCTATATCTATTTCCGCATTTTTCCTGTCGCAAAAAAAGATTAAAAAAAAAAAAACAGTGGTTGGTATTGTAACCTAACCTTCTTTTCAAGTGCAGAGATCTCATTCATAATCCGCTCTCCCTGGAAAAGAAAAAGGAAAAATATTAAGCAATAAATGGAGAAATCATATAAGCTTTTATATATATATATATATATATATAGTGCGTGCAAGTAAACCTTAGTTTCAAGCACACGGGTAAGTCCTGATTCAAGCATTTTTTCCAATTGCTGTAATTCCTCCACATTTAGGCCTCGCAGATCCTCTCCCCTCATCTGCCTGTTATACAAAATTAACGATCCTTTCAATTAGTTCTATATAACTTAAAATCTGACATTAATAACGAAAACTATATATATATCATACCTGAGTTGATGAGTCTTTTCAGCCACCTCCTTGCTCAACCGAGCGTGATTGCTATTTTCAAGCTATAACAACAATAAATGGAATTGGTTTCTGTAAGATGAGTAGCCATACTAATATAATCTGCAGAACTTGGTAGTCACAGAGAAAATGAAACAAAGAATGTAGAAACAAATAGCAAAATTTTGTTTGATATTTAAATGATTGATATTGATTAATAGAAAACTGATAAAGCTAAAAGGGTTTACATACTTGCAATTCAAGAGATGGTCGGCCAAGTTTGTCGATATTATTTGAATGCAGATTATACCTTGCGATTATGTCCTTCATACTTCAAGAAAATAGCAATATACACTGTTAGTATTACAATTTTGAGGAGAATGAAGGGGAAAGAGTCAGTCAAGTTTGAACTTATTTGGACTTTACCATTCTCAAGTTGAAGAATTTCACAACACACACATGTAAATCTTCTCCAACTGGGTAGGTTCAAAATCACAAGTTTCTATAAGATTAATTACTCGTTTGTTTTAGCTGTTTGTAATAACTGGTAGCTGTAGCTAGTAATCGATAATTGTTTAGCAATTGGTCGATGAATGCTGATTGTTTAGTAAAATTTTAATAATAGTCACTATTAAATGTAAAAATATCCATTACAAATTAGTTACATTAATTTTTTTATATATAATAATGTCTAATAATTATTTATTTTAAAATAATTAAAAATAAAATGATCACCTGAAAATATATTAACTTAACAAAATAATTTTATTAATAACTACTTTTATAAAGTTAATATAATTCAAATATAATTTACAGACAAATGAGCAAGCAATGATTAGAAAAAACTTTAAAGTACAATTGATTGAATGAGCAGCTCCTATCTGTTATTAGATGCTAATTAAAATCTTTACCAAACACATGTGGTCTAGCTGTTAAGTGCAAATTACCCATTCGATATATGAAAAAGTTAAATCAAATTTCTCTTAATTGTGCATTTGATAGTAATTGTTTCATATAGTCTATAGTTGATAGTTAATTTATAGCCGAACCAAATCTAACTGATAACTGATATAAGTTTCAATCAACTGCTATAACTACGTTAAATAGCTCAAATCAAATTCATGCGAAATAAAAAATAACACTTTTAATCACCTTTATTTATTAATTAGAATAAAACATTATAATCAAAAAATAACCTTTTTTTTGTTTGACATGAAAAGAAAAGAGTATAATATTATTTATTTAAAGAATTACACAAATAGTTATCTTGATTACAATTTGATTTGATTTTAAAAAAAAGAACAAACTATATGAGTTAAACTCCTTTCCTTTGATATAGTCACTTAATAAAACTATATATACATAAATAAAAACTGAAATTGACTCTATTATTTCATGAGCAAGAACGTGTTATTTATATATCAAGAACGTAGAGATGTTCTTAAGACAATCATAAACCAAACTGTAATCAAGAACCCAAATCGCATAATATAAGTGAAATTAGGAGGGAAAAAGTGTAAATATACAATTTAAAATATTGAAGAAACTATCTTCTTGAAAATTTCTTAATAGGGATTATCACAAGAAAATTGATTAAACCCCAATTTTATTTAGTCACTAATGGCTTATCACAAGAAGAAGTAAACAGTGATTAATATATATTTATCTCTCTCTAATATATATTAAAAAGAATTAACTAGATGGCACTGTTACTAGTACAAGTATAAATAAAGATTCCACATAAACAGTAATAGTAATCAAAGGGTCAAGCAAAGTACCAAAAATATGCAATGTAATACAAAATGGGTTTTGATTATCATTTTCCTAATGGATTAGACAACAAAAGTACATTTCTCGAACTCTATGAAGAAGATTGTGTTTAATGCAGAAGACAAACTAACATTATAAACATGTCCAAGTTGTCCTTAATTTTCTTTTTCTTAATAGGGATTAATGGTTTATGAGAATTAAGCATGTCTTTTTATTTATAGACAGAAGTTTGCGAGACACGAAGCTTCTTGTTCTAAAAAAAACTATGAAATTAGAGTTTATTTATTTCCCGTTTAATAAAAAAAATGGAAGAGTTGGAATAAAGAACAGATGTGCATACATTTTTTTATATATATAAATAGATCTAAGCCATCGAAGAGCAATACCTGGAGCTAGAATACTCAAATAGCTTCCCAGTAGCAGAAAAAACGATAAGAGCAACCTCAGCATCGCAAAGAACAGAAAGCTCCTCAGCTTTCTTGAAAAGCCCTCGTCTTCTCTTCGAAAAGGTCACTTGCCTTGCTGTAATATTATCAATTTTCTTGATCTTGATCTTCTCCCTAGCCATTTTTTTGATCCTTTTCTTTCTTTCGCTCTTTCTTTTTATTTCTTAAAAAAGAACAGGAAAAAAAAAAAAAAAAAAAAAAAAAATTTTCTTCTTTCGCTCTTTTTTATTTTTCTTAAAAAGAAAGGAAAAAAAAAAAAAAAAAAAAAAAAAAAGAGAGAATCAAGAACCAGATATATGATTTCATCTACATTTGCCCGTCCGTACAACCAAGAATAGGGATTATTACTGCATAAAATGGCAAAGAAAGGAAGAGAGCTCAAAGATCTTTCTTTCCTACTTTCAGAACCAAGAAAAAAAATCAAGAATACCAAATATAGTTAATTTCTACATTTGTCCGTACAATCAAGATGAGAAATTTTAACGCATAAAATGGCAACAAGAGTGAACTCAAAAGGCTACGGTTATACAAATTGAAGACAAGAATTTAGCAAAACCCTAGCTTTGAGGAAAAGAACACCTAATAAAGTTCAGATCCAAGCAAAAGAAAACCAAATCTTGAACTCATAAACATGCAAAGATACAACATACGTACCTAACTAAACCACCTTTCCAGTTTTAGCAGCTTTGGCTTGAATTAGGTCCGATCAGAGAAACCCAAACCTACCAATTAGAGAAAGAAATGAATAAAACCTCTAACTTATTTTCAGCATATGGAAATAGTGAAAAAGAAAGAGAAACAGTTTGGTTTTGGTGTTCAAGAAAGGAAAGGCTACAATACCTTCCCTTTGTAGCTAAACAGGAGTCTTTTCCTAACTTTTTTTTTTTTTTTTCTTAAAGTTTTTTTTTTTCCTTAAAGAGTTAAATATATATATATGCGAGATTATTAAAACAGAAAAAAAGAATTTGTTTTTTTTTTTTTTTTTTCCTTAAAGAGTTAATATATATATATATGCGAGATTATTAAAAACAGAAAAAAAGAGATTTGTATTGGATAAAAAGGTTAAAAACAAATAGCATTCTTAATTTTAGTAGTTAAATTTTTTATATGTCAAAGAATATTTTTTATTTTTTAAAATTATAAAAATAATACTGATTTTTTTTTTTATGCATCCAATCGCTTTCCGTACAAAGTTAGCCATCCTGCAATCACATCATGGGCTGATTTTTAATTGCCCCTTCAGCAGCTCCCACCGTGTATCGTACCCTCTTTCTGGCTTTCTGCTTATCCAATCGTCAATCACTATTATTATTATTATTAAGAAAATTTCTTTAAGTGAAACCTGTAATGAACTAACTATAATATATACTAATATACCATACCATTATTAAGTTACTTATTATATATTCTTAATATATGTTTTTTGGAAATTCTCAATATAAGTAATTAGGAGAAATGTTATGGTTGTGATATGCTTCTATTAATTAATTCTTAAAAAACATATAATTAAGAAAACTTTCTCTCTTTGCATCCATACGTCTTATTTATTGTTTCTATTTTCAATCAATTGGGATAAATTGGATCTCAGTAACGCTATATGAATCCTTGAAATGTCTTAAAAATATTAGAAAGATAAAGGAGAGGAGTCCTAATGAAATGATTATAATTATGTCAGAAACGTGATAAATCAATACAGTTCTTAAAATACTCAAATCGATGAGACAAGATAATAATTCAAAATCGACTTATATTTTAGGACAGAGAGAGTAAAAAATTATTTTAGTAATATATAACTTCACAATATGTTGCACAAAGACAATGCATGTCACGTGCAATGCAACATTGACAAAGGTTGGAGTTGTTAATATTGTAAAAACAAAGAAGATGCTTCAGTGTACACGTATTTGTGTATGTGGTCCAAAAAGTAGTGTCGTCCATTTCAACTTTCAATACAATTCTGTATTTTCATGTATATATTCCAACCTTTTTCTAAAAAAAAAAAAAGAAAAAGAAAAGAAAAGAAATCTTTTACAGTTATCTTCTTCTCCGTAACTGAGAAGTGTTGAGGGCGTGCTTGTTTGAACTTGGAGAAAGTGTTTTTCAGCCAAGATAGAGTTTGGCAGATTGCCTCATTCACTTCAAATCTCACATGCCAAATTCAAGAATTTTGCTTTCACTCCCAATCCTCCCCTAACCAATTTTTAGATAATGTTGCACGTGTTCATAAGACTTTATTCTTGGTTTAAAAACTTGGCTAAAACATAATAAATGTTACCAGACAACTATTTATATACAGTATATCTGTTCCCGTTAATTGTTATAGCTATTAGGTTTAGTTGTCCGTAGTTAGATAATCTTTATCTCAAAATCAATAGTTACTTGTGGAAGTATTTATTATATAAGGGTAATATCGAAAAAACATCATTTATTATTTCTCAAAATACTTAAAACGATTTATATTTTGGGACAAAATAATCACTAAAAAACTTTGGGACAGAGGGAGTAGCTTTTATACAGCACTTTAAATTAGAAGTGTTTGGTAAAAATAATTATTTAATTAGTTATTCAATTTATGGTAAAAAAAGAAATTAGTTATTTAATTAACTAAATTCGAAAAAAAAAAAATGGATATGATTGTAAAAAAAAAAATTAAAACTAAACACCGCTAAAACGTTATAGTGTTTAAATCTCTGAAAATTGTTATAAAAGCTATATTATCGAAATTATAATAAATAGAGAGAGTTTTAACTTATCATCTTTACGAGATTTGAATCGTTTATCACTTCAATCAATGCTTTATTAACGAGACTTCAATCAATGTCTTATTAACGAGATGTTGAAGTATTTAACGTGTAAAAATAAAAAAATAAAGTGCTATTTTTAGATAAATAAATCTGTAGAAAGTTAAGAGTGAAAAGACGATTAAAGGTCTCAAGTGAAGGAGGAAGAACAAAATAAAAAAAAAAAAGAGAAAAGAAAGTGCAGAAAGGGTGTGGAATGTCTCAAATATGACGAGACATTTATCTTTTTTCATAAGATTTTCTTTTTTTTTTTTAATCAATTGTTGCATTCACACACAAAAAAAAACAAAAACAAAAAAAAAAAAGAATATATTGAAGAATATAATAAAAATATCATGTCAAGACTCTATCAAAAAGGGAAAAAAATATTTTTCTTTTATTAAAAATAATTTTCTTAGTAAAAATTATTCTTTCTTTTGCGCAAAAAAAAAAAAAAAAGGGATGCAGAGGAATCATTGACCACACACGTCTTCTTCTCATAAGAGTAGTGAAGCTGCCTACATGGAAAAGGGAGGCAATCGCAGTTTCTAGGATTGAATCTAATTATATGTACAGAGATTTCTAACTTTGCTTTTAAGTTTTAAGATTCTACCTTTCATCAATCCGAATGTATTTTTACAATATTTTTTAAATGATTTATTAGTTATTAAAAGGAAAATTACTATTTAGTTACAATTTACAACTTTGTGGTCAAATAACTACGACATTCGTAAGGTTTAAAATCCCATTGATCTCATCATCCTATCGGCAATAGAAAGAATTATCATTATGGACAATTTGGGCAGCAAGAGCCTAATAATTACTTATTTAATATTATTAGTGTTCTGAAAATCGGATTGGTCAATGAACTGAATGATTCAACCAAATTCAATACAATTCAACCGGATTTTTATATATAATATTTATTCAACAAATTTCAATACAATTCAACCGGATTTTATAATATAATATTTTAAATATATTTATTAAATAACAATTCAAAGTAGAGGATAAAAAGAAATTTTTTTGATATCAAAATAAAATATTTTTAAATATATTTATTAAATACAATTCAAAGTAGAGGATAAAAGAAATTTTGATATCAAATAAAAAAACATTCTCCAATTTGGCTTTTATAAATAAATATAAAAATTAGTAAATAATTTTAGACAAAAAAATAAGATATTACTAAATTTAATACTAAAAAAACTCAATTAAGTATAATAAAATATAATATTATTTTCCCACTTATATTTAAAGTTGAGAAATTTAATTGTTTTAATTCATATAATAGGACCTTGGATTTAGAAATAAAGAGGTCCAAAACGAATAAAATTATTGGGCCAACTCTTAAGAGGCCCAAATTAGAGACAAAAACTCAAAACTTAAAACGAACCAATTTTTAACTTGTCTGGTTCAACGGTTGTTGGCAATTTTCATCCAGTTTTTAGTGATTTGTGTCGATTTTTTAAACTTTCGGTTTCTTTATGTAACTCGGACTGGACCACTGTTCGATTTTCGATTAAACCTGTCGAATAGGCCGGTTCGGTTCGGTTCGGTTTTCAGAACCATGAGTATTATTATTACTTCATCTCAAAATATAAATCTTTTAAAATTTTTACATAAGGATTAAGGAAGCAATTAATTTTTCTAAATTATAATAAATTCACCAAATTATCCTTTATTTCAAAACCAACGGTTGCTTGCGAAGTATTTATTGTATTTGGTGTAAATAAGGATAACTTGAAAAAATATCATTTATTATTTTTTAAAATATATAAAACGATTTATATTTTAGGACAAAATAATAAATAAAAAACAATTTATATTTTGGAAGAAATGCAGTATTATTATTAGCTTTTGGACCAAAGCCTATTGGGTCAGTTTAGGGCCCAAACTGCCAATTGCTGTACAATAACCCAACAGCTTCAAACCTCCACTTGGTGTTGGAGCCGACTGGCTCCCTCGTTGTTTCCGAATCCTTAATGTGTCCCACCGCAGGGTCCCATTTCGGTTCAAAATAGGATGTGGTTGGATTTTGTAATTCAACGTAATATGTTTTGGGCATTGTTGTCTATTCGTAAGCTATTAAAATTATGTGTTTGATTATCATAAACTTCGATGTTTATCCACAATTAATTTTTAAAATTATTACAGTTGTTTTAAACATTATTTTCCATTCATAAATTGAAACCATGTTTTATTAAAATATAATGTGTATTTTTTTTTTTTACATTAAGAATATTAGACTATTTATATAATTAATTTCTTAACGAAATAGGAAAATAAGTTTAGTTTTAAATGCAAAAATAAGGAATTTATAAATATTACACCCTTCCTTAAGGCGGTAAAGAAAATTTTGTGACAAGAGCTTTGCAAATCATAGATGTTTACCATTATATGAATCAATTGTCTTATTTTGCTAAAAGATTAGAGAAAATTTACATTTTATTTAGAAAGGAGAGGGAAAAACAATAGCGAAGAAAATAACAGGAGAAAATAATGAAGTACTCCCTCTATCTATAAATATAAGCCATTTAAGATAGTTGCATGTTAAATAAGAAATTAATTAATTCTCTTAAATAAATTTTAAAAATTACAAAGCTAATTATTGTATTTAATATAAATAAGTGTAAAATTAAAAACACACTATTAATTACTCATTTATAACCAACCATGTATGGTTTAATTGATTTTCCTATCTTTTCAAGCTATCTCCACCACAAGAGTTACCACCAATTTGGTAAATATTATGCAAAGAATTTATAACGTTATTCCGACCCCAATCTCTTACTCTTATAGCTATGAATTTATTTAGAAAATTAAAAATATCAAATTTGATTTTTTAAGCTAATTTTAATCTTTTTAACTTATTTAAATTGATTTAAAATATCATATTTGGCCATTTCCGCTTATAAAATAAGTAATATTAAAATTTTTATACATATTAGTCTCAGAATTATGAGGATCTCTTAATAATGAATGATACTTGATTGTAAATTGATATTAATCTTTTTCTAGGAGGAAGGCTCCTCCTTATACACTTGATGTGAGAGCGCTAGCTGGCTTATGCAAATAATGGGGAGGGGTATTTAGAAATTATCTCCTAATATAAAGCGCATATCATTTATGTTATTTTGATTTGTTATATGGTCTTCAAATCTCGATAAAATCGGTATTTATCACTTATAATTAAATTCTATCTCATATATGGAAAATTCTTATTTACTTGAATTTGAATTTTGATGTATCAAAAATTGGAATCGTATCTCAATTTCAGTTGTTCTAGTAATTCTACTAAAATTGATTTTAAATTGAACCAAAATCATCGCAACCCTAATTATGGTATGCTTATAAATTTCACCAAGCCAAATGATATATTGACATATAAAAAATAAAAAAAAAACAAAAAAAGAGAAAATCTTTAATCGTATTTGTACGTATCAATATATAATTTACTTGATATATATCAGAACTCATACACTAGAAGTAGGGCAGTTTGTGGATCGGTTTGGAAACAATAATTAAACCAAATCTAAAATAGTGGTTTGAATAAAAATTGAAACCAAAGTTAAATCATGAAAAATTTCATATCGAATAAACTTTTAATTGCAGTTTGATTTAATTTGGTTCAACTTAGCGATTTGAATGGTTTGAAAGAAGAGAATTAAATTTCCTTATCCGTCTAGTTAACAATAAAAAAAGAGAATAAATTATACTAAATATAAAAAATTAACTAATATAAACTATAACGTAAAATATTTATGATATGATTTTAAATAGTTGTTGAAGTTTAAATTAATTTTTATACGTTTATTTTAAGTATTACATATTTAATAAAATATTAATTCAGCAGTTTATAAATATAAAATTTTAATTTTAATTTGCTTTTACATATATTAGTAAAAATTTATAAAAATTTATAGTTTTGTCACGTATAATTTGGATATATTATATAGTAATCTATTTTCCAAGAGTTTTTAACATTTGTACTTTTTTATAAAATAATCATATAATTTATCTAATTAATATAAAATTATTACTTAATTACTATCCAATATAAACTAATTCCATAATTTGTTATCGAATATAAATTAATTAATGCAAAGAAAATTTGCATTGAAAATATTGAATTAGATTATGATTATTTAAAAGTTGATATATATATTATATAATGGTTTGATTCGATTTAAGCGATTTTGATTACAGAACTGTAAACCAAATTAAAAATTCGGTTTTTAAATAACAGTTTGGATCGATTTCATCCATTTGAGCGGTTTGATCAACAGAAGTATTTCTCTTACTTAATAGCATCCCCTGATTTGAAATTTAGAATTATATGACGAAATGACCAAAGGCCCTCGATCGATCCTGCCCACCACCTATTACTCATAAAAAAATATGATCAAAAACAGAGCCCGATTTAGTCAACCTACAAAATATGGCGTGCAGCCACTGAGCATCCAGCCAAAGCGCACCCATCGTTTTCTTGCTTTGCCATTTTTTTCTCATTTCTCAACCCAAACCCACCAAAAAAAAAAAAAAAAAATCTTGCTTTGCCATTTTTTTTCTCATTTCTCAACCAACCCACCAAAAAAAAAAAAAAAAAATGAACAAAATTCCAACTCCACCAACAGAGGCGAAGCTGAGCGCCTGCCTCGGAGGTCGCGAGAAAAACTCCTCCAAATCCCGTGAAAAAAAAAAAAAAAAAATGAACGAAAATTCCAACTCCACCAACAGAGGCGAAGCTGAGCGCCTGCTCGGAGTCGCCGAGAAACTCCTCCAATCCCGTGATTTCAGCGGTACAAGAGACTTCGCCGTCTTGGCCCAAGAAACAGAGCCTCTCCTTGAAGGCCCAGATCAGATCTTGGCCGTCGCCGACGTCCTTTTGTCCGCCGAGAAGCGCATTAATAACCACCACGATTGGTATGCGATCTTGCAAATTGACCGCCGGTCCGATGACCAGGATCTATTAAAGAAGCAGTACCGTCGGTTTGCATTACTTCTCCATCCAGACAAGAACAAGTTCCCTTTCGCAGATCAAGCTTTTAAGCTTGTCGCAGACGCTTGGGCTGTCTTATCGGATTCAGCTAAGAAATCACTATACGATAACGAATTGAGCTTGTTTTCTAGGGTTGATTTAACAAATTCAGGAAAATTACCGGTCAGAAGGAGCCAGCGACCAGCATCGAAGAAACACACAGGCGAGAGCGTTAAAACTTCTGTTAGTAGTAGTAATAGCTCAGCGGATCGGAGTCAAAGGATGAAGCTATCGTCTTTTTGGACTGCTTGTCCATATTGTTTTATTTTATATGAGTACCCTCGGATTTACCAGGACTGTTGTTTAAGATGCCAGAATTGCCAGAGGGCGTTTCACGCGGCGTTGATACCGTCGTTACCGCCGTTAGTGCCCGGGAAGGACGCCTATTACTGCTGCTGGGGTTTTTTCCCTTTGGGCTTTATGTTTGGGAATCCAGAAAGTGGTGCGAAAACCTCCGGGTCTGGGGCTGCGTCTGTTTTTCCAAACTGGATGCCTCCAATTTTTGGCCCGGGGCAGCAAAGTAGTGATAAAAATGATGGCAGCACCTCTACACCGCCAGCCTTTACCTCTGGGAACCAAGTGGGTGATAGAAATGGTACTGTGAGAGCAACTTCAGTACCAACACCAACAGCAGCAGCAGCAGCAGCACCAGCTCCAACACCGGTAAGGTCAGGGGCGGGTAGAGGCGGTGGAGTAGTTGGGAGTTCGGATGGGAGTGGCACTGGGTTTGCCGCAAAGAAAAGGGGAAGGCCAAGAAAATATCCCCTACAAAATGTTTGATATAAATTACAAGAGAAGGAATGAGAGAAGATGGAGGAAGTTTTTATGGCCTGAATTGGTAAGAGGTATAGAAGTCTCAAGCAAGAGGGCTTTATAGCTGGCACACTATGGGGAAGTCCATAGGTATTGTTTTTAACTTCTTGTAGTGGTATCTGTTGCTTCTTTTTTTTTTCTTCTTGTTTGTAGAGTTTAGATGTTTTTACCCACCGTGACTAACTTGTTAATTTAAGGTTATGAAATGTAGCAATGTCATTTTAGCAAGTTCTCACTATGAATTGGAGAATTGTGCCCTAATTGGTCATGTATATCTTGAAAGGGCATAATTTTGTTCTTTGTGTAGCCAAGTATATGCATTTTGTACTTTTGTGTTCATAAGCTTTGAATATGTAAGATCACTAAATAGGCATAGAGCAGTTTATTTCAGTGCAATAACCAAATTTCAATTTATTCATAATATAATTATCACTACTTGAGTTCTGTAATCTCATCCTAAAAAGGTGAATTTTGATCTGTAATGAAGGAAATTGAGTTCTCTGTTTTAGTTGTCCTCTTCTTTTTTATTCCTGGTATAAGATGACCATGAGGAACTAGTGATAATGCCTTTTTGTTCCCTCACCTTATCATTGATCATCATAGGGCAAGGGCATATTTTCTGTTATCTCCGAACATGATCAGAGACTAGTATAATTGGTAACAGACCAAAAATGTGGTCTCTTATCTTCCAACTGAAGTGGAAGATTTGAGCCTTGGCTAGATTAGAGTCAGTTTGTATTTTGTCAGAAGCTGTCTTTTCTAACACCATTTGTCATATATGACAATAAAGAACTCTCTTATGATCTTATTTGCAGGCCAAAATTTGAATGCTTTTAACGTTTGTTTCATGCTCTGCACCTTGGTAGTTGGTGGATGATTAGAGATGTCTAAGTTATGAATGAAATCGCGGTAGCCATGTCCTATAAGGTCATTTGGGGATGAACAAAACCACCTGTTTGGTGGTTTTGCCTCCCTGCTATGAGCTATGGAGCATCCTTGCTTTGTATATTTTAATTATACCGTGATTTGTATTTTTGTATTTCTAACTTGCATACTCATGAATCCTGGATGGATAGACAACAGATAAGGCGAGACTTTCATCTATCACATGGGTTTCGAACAAGGTTTGTATGTATTGGTAAAAGAAATGAATTCCCATCTATTGGTAAAAACTTTATATTAATACATCATTTCTTAATCTTCCTATCTAATTATTACACCATTTTAGGTCTCTTTTGATAAATTACTTTACTTCTGAGAATCTATTAACCAAATGTTAGGTTGTTTTATAAAACATTATATATTTTAAACTGATTTATAAGTTAAAAGTAGCTAATTCAAACACACTTTTCCGTATTATATTAGATTCTAGTGTGGCTAAATAGACATATTCATTAAATTTGTTTGACAAACGAAAAGTTTTTTATCAAATTTATTTGCAAATCTAATTTTTCATGTTTGGTAAAAATAAAATTTCATACTTTAAATTTTATGAAGTTGGCTATGCTTAAATCAAAGTCTATCAATATTGATAGGGTTCTACAAGTGAACTCTAAAAATTAAAAGGGTATAAGCAATGAAAACTAAAGAAGCAATTTCAAGTATAATTAGGTTTTAAACAAAGATTTTCAACAATAAAATTTAAGATGCTTTTAACATCCAGCCTCAAACCAAAGGATCCAAGAAATGAAAAAGAGTTACATTGAACTCTCAAGAATTAAGAGAGGAGGAATTGGAAAGTCCAAGGCATTCGCTTTGACACCTTCTTAAGCAAACATCATTCCAATTAGGCACTTGATGTTGATTAACACAGACAGTTCTTGCACAAGCATCAGCGCAAGCATCAATTTCAGAAACCCCACAGACAGTAACACAAGTATCTATAATTGGGTCCTTAGAAAATGCACCAACCTTCTTCAACATTCTCTTTGATGTACATACTTTCTCGCAAACAAATATTTCATCAGAGTTTTTTTCGCGCCCTCTTGCACTCTTGAGCCTTTCCTCTTCTGCTCTCTTTTTCTTCTTCCTGATCGCTTGCCCTGTAATTACTGCTGGTATTGCTGCACCTAACACTATCCACCATGGATCCACCATACCTACCCAAACAAAAGGTCAGAGAAAAATAGGGCAGAAATCAAATAATGCGATTATATGTTTTAAATCAGTTCTCCATCGAATGGAATCGCAAAATTTAGCGATGATGCGAAAGAAGAAAGAAATAGAAAGAAAGAGTTAACCTGGAAAGTTTTTTGCAACGGACGAGGCGGAGGAGACTAATGGGTACTGTGGAATCCGCTACAAGTGAACTTTGAGGTAAGCAAAGTGTGACATTAGATCCAAACTAACTGGGTCCCCGTCATGCGCTTGTAGAAATACACTATTCTTTTTTTTTTTTTTTCTCCGAACCTGATAACCTGTGTCTGCAAGTCTAATGGGTTGGAACTATGTTCACCTCGTCCGAGGATTATCTCAACGTGACAATTTTAAAATATTTAATTAATGAGAAGAAATTTCAACTAGACGGTTTGATTCTGAATTTTATATTTTTAATATCCGATCCAAACCATTCTAGAATAAAAATGAAACTGCATTTTAAGGTTCCGTTTATGCAATATCTTTTTTTTTTTTTTTTTTTTAAGGTTCCGTTTATTGCAATATTCTTTTTTTTTTTTTTTTTTTCTCTTCTTAAATTTTTTTTTTTTTTTTTTTCTCTTCTTAAATTCTTAATATTTGGCAAAATCTGAAAATATAGGTTAAATTTAAATTATAATTATTGCAAAACAATATTGCATTTAATATTTAGTTCGGTAACTAAAAGTTTTTACTAAAATTGAACCAAACCGAAAAATTAAACTTTCTTCAAGTTAATTAAAAACTGTATTTGAATCAAAGATTGAAAAACCGAAATACATCGGTTTAGTGCAGTTTTTCAAATTTTGTAATGTTTGCTGACTCCACTCTATTTCAACCGACGTTAGTTAGTAAAATATATTCTTTAATAAAATTTACTCTCAGAAATCAAGATTCGAAATCTAAAGTTAATTGTTTTTATATTAAAAAAGGTAAATAAATTAAATACCAACCATAAAAATTGTGTAACATACATTTCGAACCAAGTAATTTTCTTTGTCCAAATCATACTCTGCTGGGAAAAATATGAAAATATGGACGAGCTAATTACAAATGGTTAGGTTTTGTCGGCAAACTATGAGTGAGAACGTATTCTATGGATACTTTAGTTAGAATTGTGAGATTATGAATTTAAAATTTAGCAGTGAATAATTAATTAAAAAAATATAGAAAAAATGACACGATCTAATTAATTTTCGTACCTCTTGTAAAAAATATTGAGAGGTCTCCTATTCAAGTTTTCTCCACCATAAAGGTTGTTGTAAATTTAGACATCTTATATATATATATATATATATATATATATATATATATAATTATATATTATATAATATATATATTATATATATATATTATTAAATATATATAAATATAAATTAAACATGTATAGAAAATATGACATTTTTAAATTATAAAATAATAATTATTGTCGTTAAAATACAATAATTTAACTTTTCTGTAATATTTTTTGAAATTCTATTTTTTTCAAAAAAGTAATTTTCTATATAAAACTTTGAATTTTAGTAACCAGGACCTGAAATAATGTTGTATTTTTAGTATTATTGGAGCTAAATGTGCTTATTTACACACACGAACATCTATGACTCTATCTAATCTAACAGAGTGAACTCTTTATTGCAAATATAAATCGGTTAGCAATTGTTAAAAATAAAAAAAATCTCAGAAATAGAGCTTTTGGAATTTATAGCTTTGAAATTTTTGAATCAACTACTAATTGATATTTTTATGAGCTTCTGAATAAAATTATTGTCAAAGGTGTTTGGTTTGACCTTTTTTTTTTTTTTTTCACTTTTCATCTAAAAAGTAATTTTTAATATACAATAAATTTTTAAAATAAATATAGTGAAATTTCTGGTATAATTATATAAAATAATTTTACTTTTAAGTAGCTTAAGTACTTGGTTAATAAATACTATTTAAAAGTATGTGAAAAAAAATTTACATTAATTAAGTGAAAATTTTAAGTTTTTTTTTTTTTTTTTGAAAGGCAATTGAAGAATTTGTTAAAACTAGAATAATATAGGTATTTTAAGAAAACATTATATATATATATATATATATGAGTGTCAATGAGGAGGAATAATGGGATTATCTATAATAACTTTAGTGAAAGTTTAGAAATCTTAAAATATTCTTAGTCATTAGATAATTGATAATAGTTTGAATTTTTAATTGTTGATAAATTATAATTTTTAATACTTTTTTTATTAATTGATTAACAAAAGTATATTATTGTATTATTTTAATAATAATATTTTTTTGAAAGGTAGTATTGTTATTTTAATATATTATTCTAATTGAACTTTGAAGCATTCGTTGTTTACAATATCAATTGTTTGAAAAAACAGATCATTATTTTAATTTTAAAATAAAATTCAAAATGTCAAAATAAAAAATAAAAATATCTATAAAAAAATATTGTTTCACACTTTATATATATATAACTTTTAAAATTTTGATTTTTTTTATTTATATCTATTTATCTATTATCTATTTATCTATGTCTAAAGTTCTTTCACGACTCAAGGTGATTTTATCTTATAAAATAATATTTTCATTTTATTGTCTTAAATATTTTATTAAATATAATTGACTTTAAAGATGTCTATATCCATATTAAAATTTAGTTTTAAGAAAAATACTATTCGATTGATATATGAATATTTATTAACATATCAACATTATAATTAAATAATCTAAAAAATATAAGAGAAAAATATCAATCATTTTAATACTATAAAGAATAACAATTAAATGCAGTATAAACAATGAGTAATATCGAATACTAAAACGTTGCAATGAATAAATGAGTAATTTCTGATTGTTCATAATAAAAAAAAAATGACCAACTTAAAAAAAAAAAAAGGAAAACCTCGGTTGATTACAAGACTATAAATATCTAAAAAATATAAGAGAAAAAATATAATCATATTTAATACTATACAAGAATAAATTAATGAGTATAAACAATGAGTAATATCGAATACTAATAACGTGCAATGAATTAAATGAGTATTTCTGATTGTTCAATAATAAAAAAAAATGACAACTTAAAAAAAAAAAAGAAACCTCGGTTGATTACAAGACACTAGAAGCATAATACACTGAATAAGGATAATACATTAATATATACAATTCACCTAGTACGCAAAATACAAGTTGTGTGGCAGCCTAGGGCCAAACCAATTCAGGCCAACACGACTTTGTTCTTGCACTAGAAGCAACTCAATAGCCTAAAAGGCCTGTTGCTAATCTAAGGGTTGCCCATTGTTATGTACTTATTTACACAATTGTGTTTAACCGATGTGTGATTTGTTTAGAGTGTTACGAGTTGACATACGGATTAGACGAGTAATTCGTTTATTTATAGGTAGATATAACCACTCCAACTAAAATCTTATTTAAATTTTAATGTTTTATTAATTTTTTTTTATTTTAGTTGTGAATTTTGAAGAATTTATGCATTTTATATATACAAATTTATTTTTAAATATAATTTGAGTTATATAGGTTAAAACTTAAAAC
This sequence comes from Jatropha curcas, assembly GCF_014843425.1. Next base: position 90,703 of record NW_023591111.1, read on the forward strand.
ATTCTAAAAAATTTAAAGTGAATCATATATAGATCAATATGATCCAGTTAATCTGTTTATGATATTAGTCGGGTTACTAGACAAATTATATGGGTCATATATAGGTCAACATGACTTATTTAACATGTTTATGATATTAAGTGGGTTATACATGCCGTATTCGTATTACTTATTGTGTTCATATTGATAAATTTAATATAATTATTCAATGGGTCGTAATCGTATCACAGGTTAAGCAAATCTGTTCGAACTTAATACGCGAATCTATTTTATCTAATAATTTTATTTTTTAATATAACGTCGAACATTGCGCGGTTATAACATCAGTATTTTTTAAGGAGATAATCATATGCAAACGTTGCTTAATCTGGCATCATTGTATGAGACAAGTACACTAATACCCATACAGTAATTAATTTGTTGATGCACTCATACGACACTAACTAACTACGACACTCAAAACCGACGCGATTTCCTCTTAATAGCGCGTGTATTCATCTCTCCCGTTGACGTCATAAAAAAGATACTGATCATCTCATCCGATTAAACAGTGCTGTGCACTCACATGCCTCACGCGTAATCCATCTACTCCAACAAATTTTTCCAATTTTATTTTTTTCTCAAGTATAAACGTTGTCCTTCTTTCCTCCAATTGCCCCATTGCGCGTGTACAAAAATTAGCATCCTTTCTCCCTCTTTCGATCATCATTGAAATTTATTAAACCCATACAGGTCAACTCAGTGAGTCTCTTGAGATATTTTCCTTGTCTCGCCGAGTCTAAGTATCTGACTCGATTTATTTGAGTTTCGGATCTCTCGGCGATGAAGAACGGCCTCGAAGTTTTCGATTTCAAGGAAGAAGACGAGCTTGCTGAATTCGCAGCTGGTAAAATCGTTGGCAAATTTAAAAACCCTAGCCTTGACAATCCCGACTTTTTGAAGTGCGAATCCCTCGAACGCGGTACCGTTTCTTTAAGCTTGCCTTTTCTCTGTTTTGGCCTTCGATTTTTATTTTTGCTTTGCTGGTTGTTTCAAGGGTTTCCTTTTATAGAAGGTAATTGTGAAAACGGCCTCCAATTGTGGCTGAATAAGTTTTATCGTTTCAGTTCGGTATTGCAAATTGGGAATTGGATTACGAAATCAATACATTTCATTAGTTTGATTCGGTTACTATGGTAACTTCAAGTTGTAAGACTCCCTCAACTCCCAATCATGATTTTATTGGCGACATTTTCTCTGGGAGCTGGTTAGGGACTTTCTTTAAGGAAATAATACACTTTTATCATGTCAAGATTATGCAGAAGAAGTTTCTAGAGCACAATATAGTGTATGTGCTTCTAATAATTCAATGCAATAGGTTATTTGTTCATTTATTGTTATTTTTTTTGTTTGATATGCTAAAATGAACTATTTCCTCAACCATTCTATCATGAACAGCTGTTGAAACTTGATCCGTGCTTTAGCTTTTCCATTGTTGTCAAGCGTTTTTTTTATTTATTTTTCATTTACAAAGAGCTATGTACTTCGTTTGTTTCTGCATAATTTGGGTTCAGTAGTAATGAGGTTTGTGCAATTATGGTTCAAGGCTGCATTGATCGTGTCAGAAACTCAGAATTGTTGATAGATTGGAAGGGGATTAAAGTCAAGTTACAAAGCCTGTATTTCTTGAGGTTGGTTAGAAATTTGCAGAGGGATTCTAAAGCATCTTGTGGGAAGACTTCTACCTTAAAATTTCTTATCCCCCACTCTTGTTGTTTCAAATTTAGTTTTTTTTTTTTTCTGTCATTTGGTGTTATAGAGCAGTTTGTGGATTGTGGCAATTCTGTCATTATGAGTTTATTATGCAATAAGAAATTTAAATGTCACGTTGCTCATAGAATCATGGCAAGTCTGAAACCCTTCTGCTATTCTTATAAATGTCCATCTGTTTTATGTTTGATGTCACTGTTTTGATCTCATGTATTTATGCTTGTCGATTTGATATTTTACTAGTAAATTAAAAAATTTATTGATGATGTAATCATGGTAAACACCTTTCATTTTATAAATAATTTTGTCAGCTGTGTCTTCAGTTACCCAGGAGTCTGATGTTAGAAAAAAGGAAATTGGGAGTATAACTTGTGTCGATGCCAATGAAATTGAACGCGATAATAGTGCTAATAATGCTACTACATGTGCTCCTTTGGGAATGGCTGGAGAGGACTTTGGTTCCAGAGAAGACAATTCTATCCTAGATGCTGCATTCCAATCAGAATCTCTGAGTCGTAAGAAAGACCCTTGTTCTACAATGGATAAATATGAACCCAAAAGTTCTTCTACTGAGCAGGAGGCAGGGGTTTCATGCCATGACGCACAGTCACCTGGGAAAAGACAATCAAATGGTGTCCTTGCAGACTCTCTATGCAATGTACTAGGGCTTTTCACATGTTTAGTAAATTACAATTTGAATCCTGGGATCATTTTTTTTTCCCTTACTGTTCTATACAAAATTCATGCGTACTTTGTCCAAAAACTGCAGGGTGGACCAGTTGGTTTGAAATCAGATGCTGATGGAAGCATGAACGAGAGTTCTCCATCAAGTCCTGCTTCTGGAATTGCAGAGGATGGTGGTATTTCCTCCTGATGTTTATTTACTGAGTGGTGTGTTGTCCATGGGCATTCAAATCATGTATTTTGATATCTTACTGTACTTTGCTGCATGATTTCAGCTACTTTAAACGGTCATTCATCAGATAATTGTTTCAGCACATCAGAAATGGTATAGTATTTTATCTTTCATGAATGAAAGTAAGAGTACTAAATTGAAAATTAGTTGACATCTCTGTTTGAAAGATCCAACCTTTTCGAATCTTTAGATTATTCACTTGATAATTTGTTGGTTTTCTCATTTTAGTTTGCTCTCACATAGCCTTGTACGTGTAGCATTTTTCTATAACACCATGGAATTAATTAATATATCCTCTGTCACGTAAATTCTTGAATTTTTATCTGTGCCATTGGGTGTAATTAGTTGCCCAAGTATTAGAAGCATTTTGGGCTGTTATATTCAGATGCTATTGGGGGACAAAATGCTCTTTGTTCATATTTCTTGTTTAATGTAAAACACACTTTATGTTTTATTTTATTATACCTCCTTTTTGGTTAGTAAGTGATGTTTATGGCATTCTGTAGAATTGTCTTTGCTTATACTATTTTCCAGATACTTGCATTACGTGTCACTGTCAGTCTATATTGTGTTGTTGCTTGCTTGTAGAAGGAAGGATCTACTTTGGTTCAAAGTGATATTCTGCGTTTAGTTAAGATTCAGGCTACTGTCTGATTTTGTTTAGTGGTCAAAAGCTTCAAGATTGCTGACTAAACCTTTTCGTGAAACTTGCAGGATATCGTAAATATTGGAGTTGATTATGTTTTTTATCGGGATAATTACTGTACTGGATGCCTGGTAACTTTTTCTAGTGATGGCATTAAAATCAGTGGTATGCTTTCACATGGAGATGAGGAAATCTTTAGATTTGAGAGGGGAATTGATGATATTCTTCATATTGAGTCGCAACAACTTCAAAGGGTGAGCTCTAGTTAACATTAGAGGGGTATCTTGTGAATTGGATTATCCTTAGTTTGTGAAAGCTTTAGTTTCTTATGTGTGTTATTTGCAGTATGGAGCTGTCATCGTTAAGCTTGACATACTGTCAAAGGATGCTGTTCAAGCCACTAATGCCTATGGTATGGGCTGGTAGCCTTAAAGAGATTTAGTGCTTCATGTGTTTTGTTTATTTTCATATATTATGTAATTCATACTAACTTCAGTAACATTTTTCTCCTGAAATTATTGATGTTTCTCCTTATTTTTTGAGCGTGTGCTGACCGCTCTATTCATTTTTTCTTGCTTTGATATTCTCATGATACATATTAGACATTAACACTTTAATTCCGGATATAAAGAAAACCAAACTATATACATACAATTGGCTTCAGTTTGTGGTAATCTAGTTGCTATCTAGAATGTAGCTTTTATTAGTTTATCCTCATTCAAAATTTTCAATATCACGTATGATTTCACTGTTCTACAGTTCTTTGAAACTTCAAATTCCTGTTTTATTGATTTTGTTTTCCATTTAAAATCTATTAGGGGTTGAGCAGCTAGAGTTTGCAGTTGTTGAGCCCAACTGGTCTGGGAAACTGGAAGAGATTGTATCGGTCAATGTTAAATATTTGGCTTTATCTACCATCGTGGGAGAGTAAGTTTTTCAAATTTTGCTGGTATAATAGTGGTGGTTTTAGAACATTGTTCCCTCATAGATTAATGTAATTGAATAGATTTTTCTTCTTTGTATGAAGATTGATTGGCTAATGTTGAATTTCTTCCACGGGATCAAGTTGATAATGGTGGATGTGATTATCTATTGTAATTTATCAATATTTTTCTTTCTTATCTTATATAATGTTATTTTTTTCAAATTTAATATTTTGCTCTTATTAATAAAAATAATTTTATTCAATACTCTTAACTTTTTCCATAAGGTTAAAACATATAGTCAGTAAATTTATCATGTATGTAATCTATTAAAAATCACTTTAATATTATTATCACAGAAATAATTAGTGATTTTTTAAAAATTTTGACTATTTATTTTATTTAAAATATTATAATATAGTGTTTATTTTCAATTATTTGCTAAAAATGTTCAAAAACGGGAAAAAGCGTAGCTCAAAAACCCGCGTTAGCTCGTTTTGGTACTATTACAGTGAAATTTAATTATTATTAAATATTATTATATAAAATGAATGCAAATTATTTTATGATGGGTTGCAATATAAGGATGCAAAATGTCTTACTGCCTTATTTATGTTCAAAAACGGGAAAAAGCGTAGCTCAAAAACCCGCGTTAGCTCGTTTTGGTACTATTACAGTGAAATTTAATTATTATTAAATATTATTATATAAAATGAATGCAAATTATTTTATGATGGGTTGCAATATAAGGATGCAAAATGTCTTACTGCCTTATTTATTTGTTGATAATTTCATTGCTGTGTGGTTTTTCCTTATTTATTTTTCTTGAGCATTTCATCGGTTTTCTTGTAGTATGGAAGGCAGAATAGATGGCAGGGACTTACATCGACAGAGGTCTTATTTTCCAACGTGAGTGACGGCTATCTTTTTCCTCTTCTCTAATTTTCATATGACGTTACTTTTGGGGCATTGGTGGTATCTTTGTGCTACTTTGTCCACCTGTTGTCTCTCATCTGCTGTTCATGTTCATCAGTGTTTCTATTTCTACTTATGTATAAAACTGTACTTTGTACTTTTGTACCTTGCTGCAATAAATTTTGGTTTTAAAATAATTTGTACTCAGTATTATGGAATGCTTGTATGTGATTAAAAATATAAATGGATCACATGTCGTCTCAAGGGAATGGCAAGGTGAATGAAGTGTTTTGTTTTGAACTGTACCAATTGAAAAGAATAAAAGAAAAGGAGAATTTTATTTGCTTCAAATTCTGCCAATAATAAGAAACATAAAAGAGAGATCTTTTGTGGTGGCTTCCTGTAACAGAGTGCCCAAATATCATGTAAACTACTTTTGATGGTCTTTGTCATAGTTCACATATATCAGAGTCAGAGCTTATGTGATTATGTTTGAGCAAACTCATTTCTAATAGTTACTGTCCTTTCTTACCCTCTTTTGAAAATGTAAAAATGTAAATCTGTTCAAGAGCATTTGAAAATTTTTGATTAATGGAGGAACAATTTCACCATTTCTGCTCAATTAGACACGCAAGCACTTCCAAGGTGCTGCCTGAATAAGGCAATCTTAAAATTATCTTCAAATGGCAATGCTTTAGGAAATGTTAAATGGAGTTTCCAGGGGAGTTCATTGCCTAGCCACAATGTCTCCTCATGAAGATTCTGCAACCCTTGTGTTTCAAAGCCACTTTTATCAAATAGGCCTGTGATGTGATGTGCTTTTGTGCATTGATTTTATCCTTATCATAGTTTGCCTCTGAAACAACGTGTATGCTACTGTATTGCCTGTGGTACGAGTATTATGTAGCACTGAAATGGAGAATAAAATGTATATGCATTTGTTTTGAAAAACTATAACATGTTGCTAAATACTCTTGGGAAATTACAGTTTTGGAGAGGCTGTTGAAGATGTTGTCTATCCAAAAGGGGATTCAGATGCAGTTTCCATTAGTAAGAGAGATTTTGATCTACTTCAACCTGAGACATTTATCAATGACACGATTATTGACTTCTATATCAAGTAAGTCCTTTTTCATGCATCATATGCCTTCTTTCAAATACCTGTGGGTTTCCAATTCTTGGAATTAGTTTTAGAAAATAGGTGAGGCCTTTTTTTTTGGGGACCTGTTCCATTTTTATTATTTATTTTGTTTAAGTAGTAGACATGATCATTATATATTCAAGTAATCATATAGTTAGCCTTCATTGGTGTAGCAATATGACAGAAGTACAGCTCAACTCCTACATTATTTGCAACTTCTGTTACTTGTTTTCGCTATCTATGATTGTTTATACACTTAAAACGTCTTTTGTTTTCCAATTATTTGGTTGCCAGGTATTTAAAGAATCAGATTCCACCTGAAGAAAAGCTTAGGTTCCATTTTTTTAATAGCTTTTTCTTTCGTAAGCTTGCTGATCTAGACAAAGATCCATCCAGTGCTTCAGATGGTAGGGCTGCTTTTTTACGTGTTCATAAGTGGACAAGGAAAGTGGATATATTTGGAAAAGACTATGTTTTCATCCCTGTGAATTTCAAGTAAGAAAGTGGATTTAAAAGAACCTTGTGCATTCTCTGAGATGTGGTTTTATTGGTATTAAACTGATGCAATATGTGATTTTTGATGTTAGTCTTCACTGGAGTTTATTAGTAATATGCCATCCTGGTGAAGTGGCTGGTTACAACGGTGAGTTCTTGAGAGGTCTTCTGTGATGTCTGTTTGGAAAGCTGCCTTTTATTCATATAAATTGTACTGTATTTCAGATAAAGACCTGGGGAACTCCCTTAGGGTGCCATGCATATTGCATATGGATTCTATCAAAGGAACTCATGCGGGTCTCAAAAACCTTGTGCAAAGGTATCCCCGAGTTGTTAAAATTCTCGTCTTTTCAAGCTTCTCTGATTATTGATCTGAATTGGAAAATACACTCTTATCAATTTTCTTTCTACCATAATGATATTCGTTTCTTATGATTTTATCTATTTAAGTGGAGTTAAACTAGAGGGCGAGTGAAAAGGCATTTTGCACCTAATAGTCCAGTCAAGTCATCTAGTGTTTCTTTCAGCCGAAATGTTAACTTAGTGTAAGGGTGTTGAGATTCTAACGATTTCTTTGTTAAGTGCTTTGATGGAAATATGAAAATATCATTTTCTATCTAGGACTGAACTGGTATATTAAAAAAATATGAAACTTGTGTTGATGCCCCTCTGGAATTCATTCAGCTAAAATCTCACATATAATGTTGATTTTCACCAGGATTTTGGTACAGATGCATTTATAACAAACTTCTCCACTTCATTCTGTATTGTCTTTTCTTTGCTAGCCTTACGTTGGAACAAAGACACTTTCCTGGAAGCTGCATGCTGTCACTTACTTATTTGTTGCTTTTTTTCCTGAAATTCACAGTTATCTATGGGAAGAATGGAAAGCAAGACAAAAGGAGACATCAGAAGATTTATCTTCAAAATTTTTGAATTTGCGGTTTGTCCCACTTGAGGTATTACGCCACTAACTGTGATATTTAGCTACTTCAGTTCATAGTGTAGTCAGCAGTGTTAACAAAATCAATTGGCATTAAAGTTACTTCTAGCCGCTGAGGTACCATAATAAGGAATAGTGTCTAAGGGTTGGTTTCACATGGTAATCTTTGGTTCAGGCTTGCAAAATAACTTTATACCAAAATTCAGGCCTTTGGAAAAGTTGTGTTCTCTCCAAATTGGAAAGTATTGCAAATTGTAACAGCATTATGATAATTTTGAAATGTTTTTCCTATATTAATTAGCTTTGCATTGATAGTAATTTGATTAGAGCAGATATTTGAAACAAAGTGTTCATATAGCCGACCTCAATTAGTTTGGACTAAGCTTGGTTGTTGGTATTGTTGTTGCTGTTAAGGCAGATGAGGCTAAAGCAAAAAATTAAGTTTCTATAACAGCTTAAGCAATTTGCTTTTGAGTAGTAAGGAAAAAGAAATCTATAGATTAATCATAGATGATGATCTCATCGCGACGAGCATCGTCTAGTTACAGCCGAGTAGGGAAAGAATTTCTTGCTATTCATTTTCATAAGTTAGCCCAAACTCATTTAATTTGTTGACAAAATTTAGTTATTTCTACTCGTATTTGATGCTGAAGAGTTCAAGAAAAGTTATTTTTGATTTGTTGCATAATGTATTAAATCCCTTTTTGTGTTAATTTAAAACATTATTGCGCTATGCTTTAGCCTCTTTATGTGAATGCATGCAAAAGAATTGGCTTTATGTGCATACTGTGTTGTTCTGACATTTAATGCATGTTCATTTCAGTTGCCACAGCAGGAAAATTCATTTGATTGTGGCCTGTTTCTGCTCCACTACCTGGAGCTATTTTTGGCCGAGGCTCCTCTGAACTTCAGTCCATTCAAAATAAATGAGCTTTCCAAGTTCGTAAGTGGATTTCACTCTGTCGCAAGTTCCTCAACAATATTATCCTTTAGGGAGGGCTATCTTTTAGATTGCATTAGATAGTCATATCAATCTTGGCAATTGAGTATGGATAACATACTGATTCTATAATTGTACAAATCATAAAAAAATTTTGAGAATAAGAAGATGAAATATATAACCTTTATTATCTCTGTATTCAGTGATGAAGGTACTCTGAACTTCTATTGTAGTAAACATGGTCTACGATGAGCCTGCTGCTTGGCTATCCATTTGATTGATCTTCTGCATATGCTTATTTGCTTACCATTTATGTTTGATTTTCTTTTCCTTGACAGCTTAATGTGGATTGGTTTCCCCCTGCTGAGGCTTCTCTGAAGCGTACTCTAATCCAGAGGCTAATTTCTGGGCTCCTTGACAATTGTTCTAGGGAGCTCTCTTCTGGTAATTGCAGTGATGAACCAGAGTCTAGTTTTCCAGAAAATAATGTGAAAGGGAATAGAGTCGAGTTTGCTTCAGAGAGATGCACTCCAACTGTAGCTTGTCATGGAAATCTATCAAGTTCGGACACCAGCCAAGGGATCGAAATCACTCTATTGGAAGCATCTTCTATGAGGAATTCTGATTGTGTTAATGATCCAGGCCTGGTTCTCAGGGAATTTTTTGAGCCAGGAGTTGCTGCAGGTTCATTACTTGCACACTGTTCATCCTTTGACCAGTCATCTTATTACCGTCTTAATGGTGCTATGTCGCAACAGATAGAGGTATCAATATTTTTTCACTATTGTAGCAGAATAATTTATCCTATGCAATTTTAGATTATCTGCTATTACATATGTATGTGCGTGTTAGATCTTATTTTTGTTTGATAAATTTACTGATGTTTGTACCTTTCACCACAGGATGATGCAGAAGATGGGGAGCAGTTCATGTATTACCCTTCTGGAGATCCAATTTTTCAACAAATTCCTTGTATGACACCTCAAGCGGGTTCTATTCCATATTCACTCAGAGGTTTTGGGGCCGAGCCTTCTTGGAATCGAGGAATTTCTATGCAAGGAGAGGATGATGACTCATCTCCAGAAACATCAGAATGTGCCTCTGATGATTCTGACATAGGGATTATCGAAAATCGCCCAGTTGAGAAAGATGTAGATCTTTGTCGAGAAGAGAAAATTGATAAAGTATCTCAGTCAATGGAAAACATAAAGTGTTCGACACAGACACTTGCTTCTGGCTCTGTCGAGACCCTGGTGACTTCTGCCATTCAAGGTACTGAAGACTCTGAAAGAATACACAATGGTGATGAAAATGGTGATCTTGCCTTCAGTCAAGAAGATCCAACTACATTGCATGAAGATGCCAACACAGTAGAAAATGGATTGCATCAACACTTTGACGAGAAGGCAGAGATCACCGGCAATGATAATATTCAAACTATGGGTGATAATGTGATGGCAAAATCAGGTGAGAAAGAACCAATCAATGATAGTGTGATGACAGAATTACCTGAGAAAGAACCAATCAATGATAGTGTGATGGCAGAATCAGATGAAGAACAAGCTGCAAAAAGGCGAAGGGTTACTCCTCCCCATGAAGAAGGGGAGGAAATTCTAGGCGGAAGCCTGTCAAAGGATCTACACTTGTAATTAGGCTGCAGGTGGAAATCTCGGTCTTGATTTTTGTTTAACATAATTGTGAACATGGATCTCACTAGACGACATGCCATTCTGTGAATAGTATAATGGCTATATTTTTAACTACGATTATGATTAGCAATTACCATGTGGGTTGCTCTTGTAGGAGAAGTGCTCGGTTCTTGTGTTAATATCTATTATTCAAGTCATGAAATTAGGACTGCAAATGTATAATGTTTTCCTTGGAAGCTGCATGAAGAAGATGATACAGAGTCATTGGTTTATTCTCTTCTTCTGGCCAAACAGAACCTGCGAGTCTCGCAACCCATTGTTATGTTCTTTATCCTTTTTTTTTTTTTTTTTTTTTTTTTTTCTTCTGGCCAAACGAACCTGCGAGTCTCGCAAACCCATTGTTATGTTCTTTATCCTTTTTTTTTTTTTTTTTTTTTTTTAATTAAAATTTTAAACAAGAGTTAAAAATACAACCTCTAACAATATAAAATGAGAATATTATATCATTAAAATTTATTAAATCTTTTTATTTTTAAATTTTTATTACTATTATTAATAGAATAAGTGTACTTATTAGTCAAGGTGGCTAGAGATTTATGATGTGATTTTTATGATTTTTCAGTTTCAATTATATGTATTCTCAATTCAACATTCTAGTGGAAACAAAATATATGAATTTAAACATGAGAGTTACATTTTATTGGACAATCAAATTAGATAATTTACTAAATAGTTGAAAATTTTTTTTTACCTATTACTGAATTTTTTTAAGCTCAATTAAAAGTATATTTATATATATAATTTTTTTTTGAAAAAAACAGAGTTCCGTATTAATCAAAAAAAAAAAAAAAAAAAAAAAGAAAAAAAAAGGAGAAACAAACAAAATAAAGGTTAAAATCCCAAACCGGTGAAGGGCTGCCAACACATAGCCCATCCTCTTTTTCTGCAAACTGTAAGAAAAAAAAAAAATAAAAAAAAAAAAAAAAAAAAATTACAGACGTCTGTGATCTCTTCTTCTCGACAGAGAAGCGAAACCTCCACTGTGTCTTCATCACTTCCAAAAGATACGAAATTTGCTTTGATTTTCTCACTGTTTGATCAAATTTGGTAAAGAGAAAATCTAGGATTAGGGTTTCTACTTCGAATCAGGGAAAAATGAAGCAGCTATTGTACAGTCACCATAACCAGTCTCAAAGAAAGGCATTTGCGGGTCTTTTCGTCCTTCTGCTTCCCATTTTCCTCCCTCATCTTTTCAGCCCATTGGGCCGAGCCTGGCCTTCCCTGTTCTCTGTAGTCCTTTTATCCAAGATTCCCTTCCTCTGTCTCTCTGTGTGTTGCTTCTATAAGGATTGATTGTGTTTTGAATTGCATTGCAGGAATGGAATGCTCCAAAACCTAGGCATTTGCCTCTTCTAAAAGCTGCCTTAAATCGCCCAATTGTAAGTAGGTGTCCCTTTATTTTATTTGGGGGCTGATTTGTGTTTTTTTTTTTTTTTTTTTTTTTGACGCCTATTATGGTTTTTTTTTTTTTTTTTTTTTTTTTTATATTCCTGAATCAGTGAAATATTACTTTTTAGGCTTTTTTTTTTTTTTTTTTTTTTTTTATATTCCTGAATCAGTGAAAATATTTACTTTTTAGCTCAGTAGGCAACAGTCTGAGCTTTGGTCTCCTTTGCCTGATCAAGGATGGAAACCTTGCATTGAACCCGTAACTATTCCTTGTAAGTGTTTAAATAGTGTGTATGTGATGTTTGCATAATATGCATGTGATTGTTCAATTTCTAATGAACTTGCATTACATTTTGAAGCATTGCCCCAAACATCTCGAGGTTATATCCAGGTATTTCTTGATGGAGGGTTGAATCAGCAAAGAATGGGAGTAAGTAACTACCAAGGAACATTTCTGTAGTATTATGTGTCGATTATTGTTGTAATTACCAATTTTATTTCCACTTAAGTAATTGTGGTTGGGGTCTTTTTTTTTTTTTAATATTTTTTACTTACTTTCTTTCTCTTATTTTGAAGATATGCGATGCAGTGGCAGTTGCTAAAATACTAAATGCAACGCTTGTGATCCCACACCTTGAAGTGAATCCTGTCTGGCAAGATTCAAGGTAATTTATGGGAGTGAGTTGCCTTAGAAACATTTCTCACATTGTGAATTCCTGTCTAAAATTGAGAGCTTAAAATGGAAATAATATCTGTTTCTGCAGTTCATTTGTGGATATATTTGATGTGGATCACTTCATTGATGTCCTACATGATGAAATTTTTATTGTTAAAGAGCTCCCCAATGAGTACTCTTGGAGTACACGTGAGTATTATGCTACAGGTATACGAGCTACTAGAATCAAGACAGCGCCTGTCCATGCTTCAGCTGACTGGTATCTGGAAAATGTTTTGCCTGTATTGCAAAGGTTGGTAGATTATGTAAAGCCGATTTTGTTGAGATTTATTGCAACTTGTGGAGTTTCTTACTCAGAAAAAGTATTCTATTCCATGTGATTTGTTAAGTTGATTGTTTGGTTTTTTCTCTCAAATTTATGTATCCGTACGAAGTTCACTTCTTTCCTTTTTGCCCTTTTGCATATCCTGCTAGTTGCTAATATAGTAATACAATCTCTTTTTGGCATTTTGTTGTAAATTTATTGTCATTTCTTTTCCTAGTTAATTCATTAATGAATGGCTGAAGACATAAATCTTCCTGCAACATTCTTATTGAATACTTCATATGTAGGAAAAATTGAAAGAGGGAGATGTCAGTTTGGTTGTGATATTCCTTTGTTTAGTTTTGGGAGATTCTAAAATGCTTACATGATATCATACAGTTTGATGTCATATTTTGTAGGTTGATCTCCTTACTGAGCTATCACTGTCATACCTTATCACATTTTCCAAATTTCTAGACTTCATTGGCTTGGCCCTTGATTTTACCTGAACTCAAGCTGAAACCATTTTCCTTTTTCTGATAACCTTTATAAAACCATCTGCTTGGTGATGTACGATGTGGGATCTAAATGTTTAACATGTATTCATGTACCAACCACTTTTAAAAAATTATTAGTGGTGTCTAATTGAATTGCATGTCATTTGATGGTATTTTCTTCTTGCAGTTATGGAGTCGCTGCTGTTGCCCCATTCTCCCACCGTTTAGCTTTTGACAAATTACCAACTAACATCCAACGCCTGCGTTGTAAAGTCAATTTTGAAGCTTTAGTTTTTGTTCCTCATGTAAAATCTTTGGGAGAGACACTTGTTAATCGTCTCCGCAATCCTTCTGGCAGCTCAAGGACTGAGTTCCTAAGGGAGAGAATAGATGATACTGAAAATCTGGGATCCAGAAAGTTTGTGGTGTTGCATCTTCGCTTTGATAAAGTATGACCCTGAACTCATCTAAACAGTCAGAAAGTTTTGTTTTTGGACTTATTTAACACTCGTGAAGATTTTAGACCATGTTAGATGATATATTCAGATGTCTTTACCTTTGAAAGAATGAAATCTTTTCTCTTCAGTTTTCAAAAATTTACAAGCCCTGGAATGCCCTTAGTAAATATGAAGGTCCATGGTGAAAACAGACCTTTTGGCATTTCCAAGTTTAGAAACTTACAGTATATTGTTGAAGACTGCAGTACCTCCTTGATGAGTAATTTACTTTTTTTACTAGTGGTGTATTAATCACTTGATTTTTTTCTTTTTTTTAATTTTTGAAATGTCTTAATCACTCAAGAATTACTCTTTAGCATTATTATTATTATTATTATTATTATTATTTTTTTGTGTCCTCTTGCCTTAATCTGAACCCTTACAGGATATGGCTGCTCATTCTGCCTGTGATTTTGGTGGGGGTAAAGCAGAAAAACTTGCTCTGGCCAAATATCGCCAAGTGCTTTGGCAAGGAAGGGTATTAAATTCACAGTTTACAGATGAAGAGTTGAGAAGTCAGGGCCGTTGCCCATTGACTCCTGAAGAGATTGGATTACTGCTAGCTGCTTTAGGTTTCAGCAATAGCACTCGTCTCTATCTTGCTTCACACAAGGTCAGTCATTCATTCCGCGCTCCCCCCCCCCCCCCCCGATTGCATACTCTAGCTGCCTTATCGTTTCAGCTTACACTCGTCTCTATCTTGGCTTCACACAAGGGTCAGTCATTCATTCCGCGCTCCCCCCCCCCCCCCCCCCCCCCCCAACAACAACAAAAGAAAAAAGAAAAAACAGAACAAAGAAGCACCAAAAGTTCTACAGAATCTTAGGCACTGACAATTTAGACTTTCATTTGATAAGTCATGTCTAAATGATATATGCTTGATAAAATTTTTATTTTCCTTCCTATGAGTTTTGCAAAAGCTAAAGAATTTTTTCTTTCAGTTATATGCGTGAGAAGCCTAAGAATTTTCTACCTTGAAGCAATTATTTCCCTTCATGGGAAACAATGAAAAGCCTTGGGCTTCTGAAAAGGGAATTGGTCGCTGATGCCCCCCCCCCAACAACAACAAAAGAAAAAAAGAAAACAGAACAAAGAAGCACCAAAGTTCTACAGAATCTTAGGGCACTCACAATTAGACTTTCATGATAAGTCTAATGATATATGCTTTGATGAAAATTTTATTTTCCTTTCCTATGAGTTGAAGCTTAAAGAAATTTTCTTCAGGTATATGGTGGAGAAGCAAGAATTTCTACCTTGAAGCAATTATTTCCCTTCATGGAAGACAAGAAAAGCCTGGCTTCTGAAGAGGAATTGGCTGAAGTCGAAGGCAAGGCTTCATTATTGGCTGCAGTCGACTATTATGTGAGCTTGCAGAGTGATATCTTTATATCTGCTTCTCCAGGAAACATGCATAATGCTTTGGTAAAAAATCTGTTAATTTCTTTTAAAAGATGTGTTTCTTGAATATTGTAGGGCGAATTTTTTTTACTTTTGGTTGAATCCACTGGAAACAGATTTCTGGTGGGCTATCGCTTACAGTAGGTTATAAGTTGTTTATTTGCAACTGTGGAATTTAAGATGAAATGTTACTTGTAATGGCAGTTGGGACATAGAGCTTACCTGAACCTGAAGACTATAAGACCAAACATGTTGCTGCTTGGCCCGCTTTTCCTGAACAAGAGCTTGGAGTGGTCAGCATTTCAGGTTGCAGTTGTCAATGGGCATAAAAATAGACAAGGGCAGGTTAGATCGAGAAAGGAGAAGCAATCAATATATACATACCCTATTCCTGATTGTATGTGTCAATTATAATTGGGTGGATGCAGAAATTTTAGATCTGCAATTTTGGGCATATTTATTTGCATGTGCTACTGTCTTTTTTTTGTCCACTTGTATATATCTGGTATTCTGAACATTTTTGGCTTTGTATTTTGTTCGAAGTTGTGGCAACTGGTAATAGATATGCAGATTGATTTTACTCTTCTCCAATCACCACTACACAAACTTGGTGGATTGTACAATTGAAACAATGATGCTTACAAGAGTTTTGATTGATCGATTTATGAATGAGTTTGGCCGTCTCTCCATCTTTTACACATTCTTGTCTGATCTCTTCTTTCTTCTCCATTTTCTTCTAATTAATCAACTTCCATTCATCTATTCGGGGTTTGCATTTCCTTAGAGAAAAGTATTGGCAAATTTATTTTTCTAGCAATGAAAATATTTTCGCTTTTCGCTTCTTTAGTATTAACCACATGTATCCTCAATCCATTCAACTGTAATTAAATCCTGCTTGCACTACGTTGACAAACTAAGCGGTGAGTTGACCACCATTAAGGGGTTAAGTGCCTTCCGGAAGCATTTGCTCCTTCTGGGGCTTTTTTATTATTTGCTTCATCAACGGGAATTAAATCCGTATCCTTTTAAGTTGCAATCATTCAATGTTCTGCAGTTTTTACATTTTCACTAGTTTTTTCAAGTAATAACCTCAAGTATTTGTAGCAGTCAATAGTTAAGTGACAAATTAAAATGCAGCTCTACACAGAAATATTTGTGGGACAAAGATCATTTATCTACAACCGTTAGTAACTGAGCTCCAGAGGCACCGAATGATCTTAATAGATGATAAACCAGCAGTTAAACAAAGATAATGTAACAACATTTTTTAACAAATGAAAGACATACTGCAGCTAATAAGCGCATTGGCTTTTCAAGGCCTTTATTTTTCCTTTTTTTTTCGGCTCTAATTTTATGAATTATTTACAAACAGCATAACGACAGCTTAAAAAACACAGCTGTCGCATTCCTGCACAATTTGAGTGGTGAAGACTCAAAGTTGCATAGACAACACCAAGAATTTGACCATTTATCTTCATCCAGCTAATCAATCTGACTTAGGAACTATTGGCATTCATCTTTCTTATCCTTTCCAACAGATGGGGGCCCACCTCCATTCCGGCTTGCAGCCAATTCCTTGGACTCTGAGGGGAAAGGAGATGGAGCAACTTCTTCCTCTATTGGAAGTGTTCGTTTTGAGCCCTCCAGAGCAACCCCAAGAACAATGTTCTCCTCCAATGGAGGCCTGGCTACTGATGCTGATGCAGCAGACCTTTCAACGTCCTGTTTAGCCTGGGAAATAGTTGAGGGAATCTCACTTCTTTTAGATTCAGAATATTCTTCAGGTGCTGCCCTTCCCAGAGTTATGTCTTCGGAATTTAGCCCCATGTTCTCCTTCCATGTGTCTTCGATGCTTTCACTAGTTTTCTTTGTTTCAGGATTGTTTGGCACTGAATTATCATGAACCATTTTTGACTGCCAGCGATCAGATGCTGGGGTTGCCAAACCCTTAGATTCAGGGGTGTTTGTTGTTGATCCTGCATTAGCATCTGCTTTGGACTCAGATGTTGAGGCTGCTTCAGCCTTCGCATCTTTTTCCCCATTGGTACATACTGAACGGCTTGAAGCTTTAGTTTTATCATCACCATTGATTTTATAAGAGGGTTCAATCAGCAATAGTGGGCGGTTAGCAACTGCTCCTGAACGAGTAAGAATAGTGTCAGCAGAACGTACATTAGCTAAATCAGCCTCATTGTATATCTTCTGAACAGTACGGATCGGTGTGGCAAGCCGAGCCCGGTGATGGCTTATAACTCTAAGAAGATCCAAGATTATTGCTTCCTGTCACATTGCATTTGTTAATACCGAGTCAGCTAAATCTCGAGTAGAAAACAGCAGATCAAGAGTCAGAACATGCAGAAAATAGAATTGAGGAATTAATCCATGAAACATAACAGACTTTTTATTCAGTCGTAATGACCATTATGCACATAACATCACCCAGACAAAGATTTGATAAATAGATAAACAATAACCAACATTAACCACGGAATCTCTGGCTCTATGTTACAATAGCAATGGATTTTTAATTCTTCTATAAATATCACATGCAATAACTATACAATAAAACTACTCTTACCTTTACACACAGGTATTCTTCAAAATGAGAGGTTTTCACGAAGCATGACACAAAAACCTGCAACATAAGCCAACCAATAGATAGTAAGGCATTAAAGAACATGCAAACATCATGTATCAAATGAAAACACAAGCCAACCACAGGTGAGAAAAACCTTTTAATAAGGGAAATACAACCTAATGAAGTCCAAAAAACAAGTTTAATGCATTTCATGTCTTCAACACCAAAACAGTATATTCTCTCCAAATGTCTACATCTCTTTGTTCTTCACAAACAAAAAGAACAGAGAGAAGGGAATAAGTTTGCAAGAAATTTCTTTTCAGGAACACAACTTTATCTTCAGACAGTGATTACTTCACTGTAAGTCTTCATGGGAAGATATATCTTAATTTCAAGAATAAAGAAGGAAACTTAAGCCTCACCATAAGAGCCTGATTCTCTGGGTTAATATTATCCAAGAAGACTCTTCTGTGCAGCTTTTGCTGCTCTACTTGAGGGTTTTTAGCCAAAACCTTCCGCATATCAGCAACTATGTTCTGCACATAGAATATGCACAATCAAAATCCTTGTCTTGATTGAATAGAGAGAGGAAAAAGAAATCCTACTGACTGTATGTGAAAGTGCTCAAGAATTGGGCAAACTGAGATTGAACCTCACATTAATTTTGTTGACATCCAAGTGACTGATGGCAAGGTGGGTCTTAATTCGCCAATGAGTCTTCTGGCTAAGATTTCTCACAACATTCATAGTGAATTTATGGTTGGGAATGTGAACTGCTTCACGATCATCGCCTCTTATAATTGTTGGTGACCACCAACCCACATGCTGGAACAAGATAAAACATTGATTAGAAAAAAAAAAAAAAAAAAAAAAAAAAAAAAAAAAAAAAAAAAAAAAAAAAAAAAGGTGGGTCTAAAATTCGCCAATCGAGTCTTCTGAGACCTAAGATTTCTCACAACATTCATAGTGAATTTATTGGTATGGAATGTGAACTGCTTTCACGAATCATCGCCTCTTGATAATTGTTTGGTGACCACCAACCCACATGCCTGGAACAAGATAAGAAACATTTGATTAGAAAAAAAAAAAAAAAAAAAAAAAAAAAAAAAAAAAAAAAAAAAAAAAAAAAAAAAAAAAAACATAATTATAAAAAAAAAAAAAAAAAAAAAAAAAAAAAAAAAAAAAAAAAAAAAAAAAAAAAAAAACATAATTATAAAAGTAACCCAATTCCATTTCTTGCTTGCTTTGCAAAAGGAACCATCTCTCTCACTCACACTCATCTTATGTGGTTGCAAATGAAGGAAGATTATGCATGGATACATTATGGACCTGTTTTGCCTTACTATATTGCCTATTTCCTTTTTTATGACAATATCAGTGAAGTGAAGAAAATAGAAACCTCAACAGTTCCAGAAACTTCATAGCCTTCAATCTTTGTCTGAATCCATTCATTCAAAACAAACGGCCGTGTTGCATGGATCATTACACTTGAAAGAAAATTCGTAAATATCTGAATGCACAAAATACCAAGTAAATGAAGATCATCTTCCATATATGAGAATGAAATACAAGCTATAACATGAAGATTTCAAAACAATTCAATAACAGCATAGAAAATTGGATTAATTACCTCACGACCAGCAAGAGTGAGCAATACGGTACCAAGACCTCCAGCCGTGACCCACTTTTGAGTAGAAAAACCCAGCAATTCCATGAACAATGATACAGCAGCAACCCAAACTGCACTATAAACAGCTTTGCCAGCAAAACTAAATCCCATCTGCAAGGGCAAGAAAGAATTTTATGTAATAGCTTAAACATCAGATATCCTCCCCAATAGCTAAATTATAATTTCGTTCAATGTTAAACAAAAATTCACACAGAAAAGGAAAATTCAAATAATGCAAAAATGTTTAAAACAAATTATTTATAAATAACAGTTCTGAGGGAAATAGATAAGGAACTTTTTCATTCGAAGACTATGGCATAATTGTGCATCAATACTTCTGAACCATGAAAGCAATATTAAGGAAACTTGTTGAGAACACAATGCATAACTAATAAATGTAAAGGAAGTTTAAGATACAGTCTGACAAGTATTTGTATTCTTTCAGAACAAAAGCAATATGCTACATGCAGGTCAATTGTTTCAATATGAAGAAGTTATTGGTTTAAGTTGAACATGTCAAAGGGATAAAAGTGTCAACTTCAAGCTTCAAATAGGCTAATAAATATGGAAAGAGAGCCCAAAAGGAAAAAAGGAATTTCTCTGAACTAATCAATTTGCCAGGATGGAGATGCATCATTGCCATTTACCATTACTTGGACCTTGTTTCCGCCAAAAAGCAAACCTACATATCACTTTGCATGATTAAGTGATACAACATCTAAATTCAGTTCCAAGCTAAAGGTTATTTTTAGTTTCAGGTGCTGAAGGCAATCATGCTTAATCAATCTCTGTAACTTCTAAGAGCTCTTCAATGAGGAAATTCAACTTTCTAGTGCAAATACGGCAGCACTATAAGACATGCAGAGGAATCAAAAGATGGTAAACTGTAGAATTCATGGACTTACATTTCTTGCATCACTGGAGTCATTTGTCTCTATGAAGAAGTTTTGTGCCTGTTGAATCAAGCTGTGATGAGGAAACATGGCCATAAAAGAAATTACAATTTGATCCCCAAAAGAAACTAAACGTCCAAAAATAGCCTAGAAAATAGAAAAATGTGACCAAAATGCGATTTTACGAACATTGAATTAAAGCCAACACTAGCAGAAGCAACATAGACTTATGATAACAAAGAGAAAGCTGAAAACACATATTGACAACAGAAAAGAAAACCTACAACAAAAACAACAGATGTAAGTGGCTAAGAGAACACACCAGAAGACAAAATTCAGATGCATGCTTCCAGATTTGGCCAGGAGGCTCATGAATTATGCAAACCACAATTTTTTTAAAAAGGTAATAAAGTCATTGTTGTTTTTTTAAAACTGACTATTAACACATTTGATTAGTTCTGAATAAAAAACATGATGCTAACTGATTAATCAACATCCAAGTGCTTGAACAGACTAAATCCAAATATCATAAGAAGTAATTACAAAGCCTGAAAAAGGTGCAAGAGCAATGGCAAGTGCCCAAACCTTGATATACAATAGGCAAATGCCAACACAGTTGATAATGAACGTATAAAGTTCAGAAGTCGTTGCTTCACAGCTTGGCTTGCTTCTGATTGTAGAACTACAGGATCCAATGCTCTGAAACATGCAGATCACAGTTATTACTAATTGATTGTCTGGAATTGCGTGTCTTTGAAGATTTAACCCAACTTCCCCAAAATACCTGCAAATGAGTATTGCTCCAGCCCATAGCAGCAAAGGTTGAAGATATGAGGTCAGAACATAATGCGAACTGCTTTTACTCCAATTCTTATCAGATTTCTGCAGAAATTACCACAAATAAATAGGTGAGGTGGAAGATTGATTAAAATGAATCTGGAATTGAGGAACTGCTGGTTTAACAGAAGGATCTAGAGTAAAGATAAAATGCATACATGGAGAAAAAAAATTCTGCTCAGACGCATAAGTGGGCCAAGACCCCATGCAGCAAAAGCAATGATACCAACAGCTGGGATCAACTTAAGCACAACAGGACTTCCACGTAGGGCATCATATGACCTACACAATTCATCAAAGTTAAGTAAAGATTCAGTCAAAAATATATTCCATAAATAGAAGAATGAAAAAAAAGTGATTCCTGGAGAAAAGGGCCTAAAATCCTTGTTTAATTGGAGGATTTTTCTGCCTTTGAGACAAGGGGTGCCCGCTGTGCACTCAGGTTTATGTGCAACTATGATTGGTTTCATATCAATGTATATTTAGTGCGTTTAAGCATTTGAAGTTAAAATATATCTTGCAAAGTTATTATCACTTAAAAGTTAAAATTAGAGTTAAAGCAGAATGATAAATCAGCAAAAAAGAATAATAACTACACAATGACCTATCCTAATGAAATTAGTCTCACCATTGAAACTATAACAGCTGCAACTGCAAATAAACTTAATGATCAGATTGAGCAGGGTATTGTTAAAAAATAACAGCCACTGAAAAATGGTAATACAGCGATACATTTCTAAATCAATGCAGGTCAGTTGAGATTGCTTGACACAACATTTACTTTTACCTGAGTTTTAAAAATGAAAATAGATGTGTATATGCATAAAAACTTTTCTACATGGGAAATATACATACCTACTGAGGACCACAGAAGCAGACTTTAGAAGAGGAATCCCATTTCCTCCTCCTGGAGACAGAAGAGATCGGCAGACGAAAGCATTGCAGCTGGAAGGTGCATGGCATATTGGCCTATGTGTGCTACTTAAAAAGTGAAGAGTCCAAGAATCCTGTCTCTGAAGATGCAATATAGAAATTTCCATGGTTTCAGACGCTACTATACTAATACAATAATTCATTATTCATAAACTCATACACAGAATACACACATGCATTACAAGAACAAACTGGACGCATGAACAATCTTCGTGACTTGAAAGCCCACATCTGAAAGCTAAACTTTAAACAACAGTGCTAAACGAAACCATCATGATATCAAGCAATTGCATGTTTTTCAAAAAGAAAACTTATCCCAATCACATCCTCATAGAATAATAATTACTATACGGATAAGTTTGCAAATCTATGAAAAATTACATACCAGACTACGTGATGAAAGATTGACATTAACTACATGTACTCTGTTTGTTCCCTTTCCAATGATTTTCTGTGGATGACAAGGAAATGAAAGAGAATTAAGTTAAAAAATAATATTAAAATTAAATTTGAGCATCTAGACTTAAAAAAAGGAGACATTTTTTTATATGACATTTAAAAAAATAAGGTTACATACAGTATTTTGGCCATAGCAACCCTGACTACTGTGAATCCATAATTCGTGGGACAATTGGATCGAACTAGCTCGTGTCATAGCTGACTTCAAAGTGGAGAAGCCACCAGGATCTCAATTTAAAACTTCGTTCCAACCAAGTTTTACTTTAGTAAACCTGAACTAAGTTTTACAAAGAAAGCGAATGCAGAGATCAAACGGGTATTAGTGTTCTGAGCAAACAGTATAACACCTGCGATAAGATAGATCAATAGACCACCAATATTTCAGTGAATAAACAAACAAAAATAGGTAGGCCAATAACTAACAATTCAGTTATAGGCATTAAAAATTAAGAAGATAAAACACAGATATTTGAAATCTACCTAATCAAAGATTTACTTCATAAGAATTTAACGAATGAAACTCCAAAACGCCTTTCAACGTTCAACCTTCAAATTTTTTCAATTTCTCCTCTTCTTTCAAGCTCTAATCCAAAGCCAAAACCCTAGTTTTGCAATCACCTAAATATAGTCACAATTGGTAACTATTAAATCGCAATTACACAACAAATACAAACACCGTTCATAAAAAGGTGCTTCAAAACACTGCTTCAACAACTCTCACAAAGGGGACGAGACTCTTCCAATAAACAAAGAGAACCAAACCAAACAGAAAAAGCTTTCCGGGAAAATTCGGTAGACCCTAAAGGGGACAAGAAACGAGCAGGCAATGGGTTATCTTAACGAGCGAAACAGTTGCCTATGTTTCCGTGTAGCTTCCTCAAATGGGGAACAGATCTTCGTATGGGGAGGGAGGCTTTTGCCATTTTGGAAATGGAGATTAACAAATTGGTTTGGTACTGTGCTAAAGTGCGCCTTGCGTGTACATTGTCTAGCTGACGTGGTCCAATCAGATTGCCTTGTTTTGGATTTTGTGCAATTTGTTTTTTTAGACCGCTAATTATTTTATTACTGTGCAGAGTTTACGTGGCGACCCGCAAATTTCATTTTTACTTTGGAACTTACGTGGCGATTTGGTGCCTCGAAATTTTCATGGCGTGCACGGATAGGGTAGTTAGTTAGTTTTGTTCCGTTTCACGGAGTGAGTAGTTCCGTTAATGATATTTGTTGAATGCCTTTTTGGCACGTGCAAACCGACAAGTCAACGAAGAATAGAACTCTTATTCCTGTTTTTTTTTTTTTTAAGAAAATTCATTAATAATAAAATTAAGTATTACAAATACTCAATTAGAACAGTCATAACTATCATAATTAATATAATTAATAAAAAGTCCGTTAATCCTTTAACAATAAAAGAACTATCTATATTCTTTTAAATAATAAAACTAAAAGTAAAAAAAATATTGCCGCTTGGAAATGACATTGAGCGATATAAATTTTTGTAGTAGGAACTGGTCCTTTAATTGATTTAGACTGCATAATAACTTCACCAGATCTTCTATACTTATATTGTTTTTTTTTAAAAAACTTGTTATATATGACATGCACGGATGAGTTCATGCCACTATAGTTTAATAGCATCAATATACGAACAAACCGTACTATCAGACTCCATCGATCGAAGATACACATTAATTAAACAATATATAAATTCTCCAACCAAATGAAATCAAATATTATACATTTTAATAACAAACCTTGATAAAACTTTAACCTCCATAAAAGAATGGACAAAAAAACTTCAAATATGGATACAAAGCGGCATGAATGAACGTGTTCATTTATTTTTTACCCTTTATTTTAGAAGCCAATGAAGGAAAATAATTAAGAAAAATAATAAGAAATTAGTAATTCGTTTATAATTATTTTATACTCTTGCGTGTGTGGTACAAATTTATATTTGAAGGGTAAAATTTTTTACGGAAAAAAAGTACTATTATCGAAAATTGACAATCATGCTCTCATTTATTTTTAAACAATAAAATGTGATTTAGTTATTTAAGGGTTATTTTGCCTTACCAATCTAATGAAACTCCAATACAAATTTAGATAATTTAATATAAATAAGTAAAAGTCTAATATTCCTTGTTATATTCACTCCAAATTAAAGAGATATTCAAAATATATAAATCGGGTGAAAAATAAAAGAAATATTATTTTCTTTAATATTTTTTTTCCTTTTTCTCAAACAGGAGAAAACACATTTCTTTAAATACATAGTTATTTTCTTTTCTTCAAAAAAATACTTCCATTTTAGAAAAAATATGTTCTCCCTCATTTGGGAAGGGGATGATATAGTTAATTTTCGACGAATAATAATAATAACAAGGGAGAAAAAAATACCTCCTTAAATTCCAGCTATATTTACATATGTCTCTTTTAACGTTTTAAGACTAATACACGCCTCTCTAAATAGTCCGTTATACAACTACCTCGCTCGGTTCAAAATTAGCCTAATTTTCTCTTAGTCTATCTCCTAAATTAAGGTCAAAAGAAAGAGAAAAATCAAAAGACAATTCTACCCTTATAGAATTAGCTAATTGGACCAGTTCAACCGAAAACCATAAAAAAATTACTGAACCAAACCAAAAACCTTCTAGAATTAGCTAATTGAACCAAAACCACAAAAAAGACTTTCGTTTTCTCCTGGGTGACGTGATCTGAGATCGCAAGCTTTGGTCCAACGTCTCCTCTGTCGCCTCTTAGTTTCTGGCGAGCAACCAATCAAGCTTGGCCAGAGAGTCACATTATCAGCGAAAATGATCTCTTCTCCATCCCGTCGGCTCAACTCTTGGACTTGTGGCCTGCTTCATTCGACAAGAGAGGAGGAGGAAGCGGTGGAAGAGTCTAACAGGTTGATCCCTGGTCTCGCTGAAAAATCGACATAAAATGTGGAAGGAGGCTGAGGTGGAGCCACTCAGTTCAGAAAAACGAAGGCAGCTCACACTCTATCACTGCGCCAGTCGGAAAAGAAATGGAGAGAAAGAGATCGATAGTAAGGCAAAGGCGGCAGGGAGGAGGTAGCAGCTGGCCGGACATGAGCCGGTGATGGGAAAAGTTAAAAAAAAAAAATAATGAATTAGTAGTAATAACATCTCTGCCATGAGAAAGAGAAAGGAAATCAGCTATGCTTAAATTCATTTATTTCTATTTATTTTTTCATAATTCTATTTTTGAAGGCGTTAATCTCACATTGATTGCTCCATGACATTAAAGAGAGAGATGACATTTCCTTTTTCTGTGACGGATTCAAGGAGAGAGATGGAGGAATAGAAGTAATTAATTGTGAAGAAAATTTTGTATATTATAAAAGTTACAATGATCATTTTATTTGCCATTTGATGGATATTTGAGTAATTTTCAACGCAAAGATGCATTCATGCAACGAAAGTAAAAATTAAAAATTAGATACGCTAAAGTCAGTTTCAAAACGTTGAAGGAGAGTTGTATAAATATAACTATAATTTAGGGTCACATTTTTTTTTTCCGGAATAACAATTGACAATCATAAAAGTCTGTTATATTCTAGAGGTTGGATAAGTTCTATAAAAAGCCATCTTATGCGAAAATTCCAAAAATATTTATAATTTCGTGAAATTTTATGGTGTATATTTGGACACAGAGATGACAAATATGTTCCTTGTCAATGTCATTATTCATCCACGAATGGGGCTTGCAAGGCATGTGTACAGATATATATGGCGAGTTCGTACCAATAATATTATATAAGTAATATTCACTTAACAGTTATTACGTCAAAATTATTACAATTGTCTGATTCTACAAAAAAAAAAAAAAAAAAAAAAAAAAAAAAAAAATCAAAAATATATTACAACTTTCACTTATATATGTGAATACATTGACACTAAAAAAGCATATTACGTCTTAAAACATATTCACGAAGCAATTCATGAATTAAAAAAACGTGTTTTTTTTTTTTTTTTTTTTCTAACTACAAATACAATGATGGGAATAGCAGAGGAGAGAGAAGGGAGAGCCATCCCAATTTAAGCTCCAAAGCCTCAAAAAAAAAAAAAAAAAAAAAAAAAAAAAAAACAAATATATTACAACTTTCACTTATAATATGTGAATACATTGACACTAAAAAGCATATTACGTCTTAAAACATATCACGAAGCAATGTCATGAATTTAAAACGTGTTTTTTTTTTTTTTTTCTAACTACAAATACAATGATGGGAATGCAGAGGAGAGAGAAGGGGAGAGCCATCCCAACTTAGCTCAAAGCCTCAAACATATAAGTGCTGCCTGATTCTCTTAAAACGAAGGTTGTTAGCTTTTGTTTGGACAAAAGTATCTTTTTGAAAGAAATTAATAAAATAGCTATGAAAAATATTTAACAAAAAGATTTTTTTTTTCTTTTTTTGATTTGGAAAATGGGAAGAAATTAGTAAAAGAAGTAACATTTGGAATCACTCCAATTTTAGAGAGAAAATCAACAAAGAAAAATAAAAATTTCACTGATTTTATGAAATTAAATAAATGCCACAATTTCATAACGAGAGTATGATTATCAATTTTAAATAATAATATTTTATATTCTCTAAAATTTTATTATTTTTAAACAAAATAAAATATAATTTTTTTATTCGTCATATTTAAATATAAAGGTAAAAAATTAACTATGGAGAGAAAATTAATAATTTATCATTATTTTCATTCTTCTATTTTTGAAACAAAGATTTAAGGATAAACAATAAAATGATCATATTTAATTTTAATCGATTCGATTTAATTTTATTTGAAAATCAGAGAAAATAATAAAATAATAGAAGAAGAGAAGTAATAGACTATTTTTTTTTAATATCACTTTTTGCTCGAGCATAAAAATATGTGAAAAAAATGTAAGAGTTAAAAATGCTCTGTGTAATATGTTTACTGAGATCAAAATAAATAAATTAAATGGCACAACAACTTTCACTTTAGAGTAGGTCATATTAGTTTAAAAAGAAAAATAAAATAAAAGGTTAAAGGTCGTAAAAAAAGAAAGCTGGTTAGCGGTTTGTAATAATTAAGAGTAGAATTTGAAAATTCAAGCCGCCAGTCTTATTTGAATGTTCCAACGAACAGGCAATTCTATTCTAAATCATAGGAATCTCAACGGTCTACAACTACCGGCTTCTACCGTTGGTTGCTGGGCCCACATTTTACTCTTCCCATATGGGCTACAATTAAAGCCCATGTATCCAACACACCGTTAGAGCCCCGATCTGTATTTGGGTAAATATATAGACATATAGCATTCATAAATTATAGGCCTCCTACAATCATGGCAGACTTGAGGGATTACATAATAATATTGTATTAATGATGAAATAATTAAATACCACTTTTTTAAATGAAAAAATATTTTTATTGTGATCCGTTTAGTTCATGGATGAGCCTGTAGACTAAATTTAGGTAAATTTATTCAACTTAATCGAAATTAAAATTTTAAGAATGAATTAACGATTTAATCCAATAATTAAATAATTAATTATTCCAAAAAAATTGTGATAACAAATATTTAAGAGTAAGTCTAATGAATGGTAATAAAACAAAATATAATCAAAGAAATTTGTTTAAATATAAAAATTTCATACTAGTCAAGTAAAAAATAGAATGTACTTAAAACAGGAACCAAAGTTATTTTTCCACATTAACTATTTTATACTATTGTAAATTTGTTTGTGCTTAGAATTTAAATTAACATCGACCCTTTGACTGAAATGAATGAATTTCACAAAATTTTATAGTATGTATTTATAAATCAAAATTTTTGTATTTGGTATAAAAAAAATAAAGATTTCACATCCATGAATTTGAATATAGTTAAATCAATTCCATGAAAAAGTATAAATTTTCTAAAAATGAATTTCACAAATTTAAATAATTTAAAGTTTTATAATAAAATTATCTATCCTCCCAACTTTTTAGAATTATTATCTCAAAAATATTTTAGAAAATAAAAGTAAATAATTTTCAATTTTGAATTAATTCTAAATATGAAAAATTCATTTATAAGGCTTCGTTTGCTTTCCGTAAAATAACTTGTAGGAAAATATTTTTCACAATTTTCTATTATTTGGAGCGTTTGGAAAAATAAGTCAACGGAAAATATTTTCTTGATCTATGAAAAATTAAGTTATTTTTTAAGAAAAATAATTTTCCATTTTCGAGAAATAGTAAAACATTTTTTAGATATTGACAAACATTATAGTCACTATCACAAGTTACTATTTACCGCCGACCATCACCGCCGACTACCACCACCTGCCATCGGCGGCTTTCATAAATGACATTTTTTTTTTTACATTCTTCTCATATTTGACAGTAAGATTTTTAAATTATCAAATTTATAGTATTATTAATATTTTTATGGTCAGATAAAGACTTTAATATTTTTAACTAATTTTTAATATTATAATCAAACAATGGAAAATAAATCATTTGAAAAATATTTTTTAGCAAGTTATTTTCCTATAAATTATTTTATAAAACAAACGGAGTATAAATAAATTTGATATTTTAAATTCTTTTATACCATACCGAGGGTAAAAGAATATCTTCAACTATAGCAAATACTAATCAGTAAAAGTGACAAACTAACGCAAGCCATAGTGACCACCCAATTTCGTTACTACCGGAATTAGGAGGTCAACATGTCTGGATAATAATGTTTCCAAAAATCGAATCCCTCCCCATAGCCGTTGCAATTCCCTGCACATGCATCGCACGTGACCTACCCCACCAAATTTGAATTCGGACCTGAAGCGCCTTTTTCTCAAATCCCATTCAATAATTTATTCACCTCCGCCCTAAACGAACCAATCCCTTCTATATTTCAAAATTCACCACCACTTCTCTCTCTCTCTCCCTCTCTGTTGCATTCAAAAACGAACAAAGCCGCAAAAAGAAAGGAAGAAAAAAAAAGAAAAATTCTGCGTCTCCTGCTCAGGTATTTCAGTTTCTGTGTTAGATCTCAGATTTCCATTTCGTTGATTAATGAAGTAGAAATGGTTGTTGCAATGATTTTACGCATCTGATTTATTTTTTTCATTGATTTTATTCCCATTTTTGCTTGGATGTGTTCTAGGGTTATCAGGTTATCGTTTCCGGTCTTTGAAACAAATCCGTGATGGACAATGCAGAGTGTGTGAGAGTTGCTGTTAATATTCGGCCTTTGATTACATCTGAGCTTCTCATCGGCTGTACAGATTGTATTACCGTCATTCCGGGAGAGCCTCAGGTATTAATAGAGTAGTTGTTCTTATAATGCTCTGTTTCTTTTGTCTAATGGAAGCTCAGATTTTATTAAGTGAACTCGAATTTTTGGATTATTTAGGTTCAAATTGGGTCACATGCGTTTACCTACGATTATGTTTATGGAAGCACGGGATCAGCTTCGTCTTCAATATATGACGATTGTGTGGCTCCTCTTGTGGATGCGATCTTTAATGGTTATAACGCCACAGTTCTTGCATATGGACAGGTTTTATATCAAATCCTGTAATTATTAGTTGTTTGTAGTTTGCATGAACTTTAAGTTTTGAGTATTTGTTGTTTGTTCAATTACAGACGGGTTCAGGAAAAACATATACAATGGGGACTAATTATAACGGTGAAGGAACCAACAGTGGAATCATTCCTAAAGTGATGGAGAATATATTTCAGAGGGTTGAGACAATTAAAGAGAACACAGAGTTTTTGATAAGAGTATCGTTCATTGAGGTAAAAAAAAAAAAAAAAAAGAAATCATCCAATTGATTTTTGCATAGTAATTATTTTAGAGCAGATTGGATTTAGCTAAGCTAATTCTTTCCTGCCAAATAGATATTCAAGGAGGAGGTATTTGATTTACTAGACCCAAACTCAGCGGCTCTGTCAAAAGCGGAAGGAGCAAATACGATGAAACCAGCAGTGCCTACCAGAGTTCCAATCCAAATTAGGGAAACAGTGAATGGTGGGATAACACTTGCTGGGGTGACTGAAGCAGAAGTTAGAACGAAGGAAGAGATGGCAACTTACTTATCGCGTGGTTCTCTGTCTCGGGCCACTGGAAGTACTAACATGAACAGCCAATCGAGGTCTATATTTCGGCATCTAATTTTTAATTAATTGTTGTCTATCTAGACTGGTGTTCATTGATTTTAATAGAAACTCTTTCATTTTTAAGTTTATTTATAATTTTAGAACATTAAACGCCATTTTCGACAAAGTATCTAAAACTAAATTTATCTTTTGTTTTCAGTCGCTCTCATGCTATTTTTACAATTACTATGGAACAAAAGAAAATTGCACATGGTACAAATGACGTCAATAGTGATGATATTGGTGATGACATATTGTGTGCAAAACTACATTTAGTAGACCTTGCTGGTTCTGAACGGGCAAAGCGAACAGGGGCTGATGGCATGCGTTTCAAAGAAGGTACTAATAATATTCTGTTTTACATTTCCAATGTAATAGTATAAGCTTTTGTTAGAAGGGTGTCTAACAACTGTTGCCTTGGCTAAATATCCTGATTCTTTAAAATCTAAGCTTTTGATTGACTTTAGCATTAGTCTATGTTATATTTTATGTATTTATGTTCCC
Source organism: Jatropha curcas (assembly GCF_014843425.1). The sequence goes on from NW_023591111.1 coordinate 121,861, forward strand.
TGTCTTACTTTAGTCGCATAATTTCAATTTATGTGTCTTAGGCATTCATATCAATAAGGGTTTGTTAGCACTTGGAAATGTTATAAGCTCCTTGGGAGATGAGAAGAAGAGGAAAGAAGGGGGCCATGTCCCATACCGTGATAGCAAGTTGACTAGATTGTTACAGGTATAGAAGTTGTTTGTTTTTATTTTCGAAGGGGATGCTGCTTGTAGTTTATTTTTTCAAATTATGTTTAACAAAGATATTAATATGCTTGGCTTAGATTGTTCTACTTGATCAATTTCTTCTGCACGCACTAAAAATTGCAGTGCTTTATGATCGATTGGCATCTTCTTGTCATTGAGAAATTGTATAGCTTTAGGGAGTTACATGTGTTGAAGTGTTAAGAATATTTTATGTTCGCCAATAAATCATGAAAATGAGGAATACGAAATATAAGATGGTGCATATGTATGTAAAAGTTAGCAAGAAGTAAGATCATGCTTGAACATTCCAAAAGTTCCCTTTCTACTTTGTTAAAATGCTTTCTTCTTACTAGTGCTAAAATTTCAAATTTTAGGATTCTCTGGGTGGAAACAGCAAAACGGTGATGATTGGTAAGCCATTTATAAACTTATTGTGTTTTAGCATTCAAAATAACTTCATTTTTTAGTGACGTACAAAGCAGTAATTATGACCTTTTATTTTTTTCATTTTTGTTATAGCATGTGTTAGTCCTGCTGACACGAATGCTGAAGAAACTTTGAACACATTAAAGTATGCAAATCGTGCCCGCAATATTCAAAATAAAGCAGTGGTAAGTTTGCTTTTGTAGCAAGTAGCGGAATTTTTTTTTTCTTCCCTTTACATTGGTTATCTTCGAATGAGTTACACGTTTATTTGATCTTAAGGTGAACCGAGATCCAATGGCAGCTCAGATTCAAAGGATGAGGAGCCAAATTGAGCAATTGCAAGCTGAACTACTCTTTTACCGTGGTGATTCAGGTGCACCATTTGATGAACTTCAGGTTTGTCTATTTATAAGAAGTAATTTATGTACTCGTATGTTTGTTGAATTGCTCAACTGATGCATATTTATCTCTTCCAGATTCTGAAGCATAAAGTATCTTTACTTGAAGCCAGTAATGCAGAACTGCAACGGGAGCTTCAGGAGCGTAGGGTTAGTTGTGAGCACTTGACACAACGTGCTATTGATGCTCAGGTTACCCCTCATGTTTATGTGTTTTAGTAGTTAATATTATGTTTTCTTTATTTATAGTTTTGGGTGTTTGAGTTGCACGTATGAAATTGGATCATGAGATTTGACACTAGTCAATTTTTGCAGGTTGAAAAAGACAAATTATTAATGCAAATTGATTCAGCTCGCAGTGGTAAATCTTGGGATGAGATTGAATCTAATTTAGATAAGGTTAGAGTTTGGGCGATACTTACTATTGTGTTATTTGCAACTTTTTGACATTCTAATCAATAGAATTCCTTGCTAACAAAGTTTTAAAAACCTTTAGGAATTTGATGTGATGAAGACTTATGTTTCAAAAATTCAAGAGCTTGAAGGAGAGTTGTTGCGTCTGAAAGCTTTGTCAAACTCAAAGGACAACAGATTTATTGATTGTTTGGATTCAGATGATGAAGGGTTCCACTCAAAAAATGCTTCATTCCCGTCTCTAAATGAGCTTTCGTCCAACTCTGATTCAAAAGCTGGGGAAATTTCGGGTAACGTTAATTTTAATTTGTTTGACATTTATAATATAGTTTCTTGCTTTATTTTATTGAATGTTCTTTTTTTTATTTGAAAAAATAAATATACTTAAGATTGCTTCTTATGTATGACTATATGCAGTGCTTTTGCTTTGTCGACTATTGCATATTTTATTTGATGTGTCAACTTCAATGGTCGCAAGTGCATCGAAACTATTGAAGCCATACATGATAATCTAGTGGTTAGGGCCCTTAGGGGCACGTAAGTAATTAGAAATTTATGCCTTTGATATTGTCTCCCAAGTTTTCGATTTTTTTTTTTTTGTATTGCTTATCATGTTAGTCAACTTAGATTTTATTTTCGTTTATGAGAGTTGAAATCTTTTGAATCATGTGCAGAGGACGAGGAAAAGGAAAAAGAGCTTGAACATTCTTCCCTTCAAGAAAAATTGGACAGGGAGCTAAAAGAATTAGATAGGAAACTTGAACAAAAGGAGGTAAACACTATAAATATTATATAATTGTTAATGATGCAAACGGTTTTTCTTGCTATTCCATTTCGGCTTTAAAAATTGTGGAGTTAGAACATATTTGTTCCCACGTAGTATTTAGGTTGTGGTTATTCTCTTACAAGCAAAAGGCACAAAAATGCATGAGATATGGGAGAAGCATTCAGGACCAAAAAAATCTCATATGATCTATTTGCAACTTGTGCAAAGTTGTTCACGAGCCATTTGATTGAATCTGAAAAAGTACTTTAGTTATTCATTTTCACCTTTGCTTGTATTTATTTCCCAATGTAGCATTTTGTTTACTGTTTTCTTATTTTCTTTTGCATCTCTTTCACTTGGTAAAGGCTGAAATGAAGCGTTTTACGGGCGTTGATACTTCAGTTCTTAAACAACATTATGAGAAGAAAGTTCATGAGTTGGAACAGGAAAAGAGAGCTTTACAGGTTTGTAATATTGTGATATTAGTTTTGATGGTCATGATTGCATATCAATCTCAATCTCTGTTTTCCGTTGGCAGAAAGAGATTGAGGAATTGAGGTATAATCTTGCAAATATATCCTCTACTTCTGATGATGGTGCTCAAAAGTTGAAGGAAGATTATCTTCAAAAGTTGACTCTGCTCGAGTCACAGGTAAATTAAAAACTGCTTATCCCTTTCAATAGAAATTGTTACAGGATTCCTGTTTTGCTTCAAATAGAAATTGGTTCAAGGTTCCTGTTTTGCTTTGCAGGTTGCGGAGTTAAAAAAGAAACAAGACGCACAAGCCCAATTGTTGAGACAAAAACAAAAGAGTGATGAGGCTGCAAAACGACTTCATGAGGAGATTCATAGAATTAAGACTCAAAAGGTGCCTTTTTATTCTATCAAGAGGGTTGTTTACAATTTGACTTGAAACTAATTTATGATCTTGATGTCAATGCAATTGCATTTCATTTAGGTTTCTCTGCAACAAAAGATCAAGCAAGAGTCTGAGCAGTTTAGGTCGTGGAAGGCATCTCGAGAAAAAGAAGTTCTTCAGGTATATATTATCAAGCATGTCGCACTATTGATTGCAATTAAGATGCACTTGTTTTTATTGTTTTTCACTTTTTTTTCTTTTTTTTTTTGGTATTGCCAGCTAAAAAAAGAGGGAAGGAGGAACGAATATGAGATGCACAAACTGTTAGCCTTGAATCAGAGGCAGAAAATGGTAAATTGTCGTGAACTTGGGCACTCAATTCCTTATAATGTTGTGTTTTAGAAATTTTTTTCATTTTTACATTCTGATTTTAGGTTCTACAAAGAAAGACAGAAGAAGCTGCTACGGCCACCAAAAGGTTAAAGGAACTTTTAGAATCTCGAAAGGCATCCTCACGTGATTCTTCAGGTGAGAAGATTTACTCTCTCATGCACTTCTTTGTTCATAATTAAATTTGCTGACGTGTTTTTATTCTATACAGGTGCTGCAAATGGCAATATTCAGGTATTTCTAACAGTAATAGTACATTAAATTGTGCATTTTCTTTGGTCCATTGATGCTTGGGAGTTATCCTCTTATTGACAATTACTTTTTATGAGAAGGCTATGATGCAAGCAATTGAGCATGAACTTGAAGTCACAGTACGAGTACATGAAGTACGTTCTGAGTATGAGCGACAAATGGAAGAGTGAGTCCCATTTACCAACCCAGCTAGATATCCATTGTCGGCTCTATAGCATTACAAGTCTATCAAAAGTTCATTTTGTGGTTGGATATGTAATTTTGTTAGCTTGCATTGAAGAATAGTGGTTTCAGTTTGAGAATTATATCTTTAAATCCATTATATTTTCTATGTTTTCTTTGTAGGTCAAATTTATAGCTTTCATTATATTCAGCTAACTCATGCATGATGTGTCTAAATCTTGAGGACGTTTTTTGCCTTTTCTTAAAGAGCCTCATTGGTGTATATTTTGGCAATAATCTTTTTCACGACTCTACATTTTTATCAGATACTTTAAATGTCAGAACATTGAGGTTGCTTAGCAATCTTTTTAATAGTTTTTGATAACATTCTGATTTCAATTAAGCGCTTCTTGTTATTTTAGGAGGGCTAGAATGGCTAAAGAAGTAGCAAGATTGAAGGAAGAAACGCAGATGCTTAAACAAACTAATTTAAGGTAAAGTTTCCTTTGTGCTAATATTACTCTGACACCAAATTTGATATTTTTTTAAGGTTTTGTTCAATACTAATTAATTGGATACTTTGCTTAATGACTTTAAATGCAGTGATCCATCAGCAATGTCTCCTGGTGCAAGGAATTCTAGGATTTTTGCACTTGAAAATATGCTCGCTACTTCTTCTAGCACCCTCGTTTCCATGGCATCACAATTGTCAGAAGCAGAAGAACGTGAACGGGGCTTCAGTGGAAGGGGGCGCTGGAATCAAATTCGCTCTTTGGCTGATGCTAAAAATATCATGAACTATCTATTTAATTTAGCATCTTCCTCCAGGTCATAATCCTGTGTGTCTTCTTTTTCTTTTCAGTTTTCAAGTCAAAAGATTTCATATAGATGTTTTATCCCTATAATTTTTATAACTAATTGATTGCTACTAATCATAACGATAAATTGTCTATATGAAATCTTTCTAATTCTTATAACAAGAAAAACATTCTATTTGTTGAATTTTGTCAACTAAGCTAACATGGATTCATTCGTGTAAGATATCATTCATGATAAATGGGGCTGAGTTTTTTTTTCTCCTCCTTGTGAAGGTGCGTGTTGAGGGATAAAGAAGTTGACTGCAGAGAAAAGGATAGTGAGATAAAAGATTTAAAGGAAAAAGTAGTTAAACTTAGTAGTTTAGTAAGACATCTTGAAGTGCAGAAGACAGAACTCATCCATCAGGTTATGTCACAGGTTTGTTCCTGCGTTTCTTGTTCTGAGATTATGCATTAGTATTTATCAAATGGAAGACGGAAGAAAAAAACTATATGACATGACAGAATTCAATGTTCTATGTTCCACTTAATGTGCTTGTGTGTGTGCAACTGTGATTGTACATGAGAAACACAAATTGTTGCTGTGGGTAAACTGAGCTGGATGCAAGTATCTTTTTGCATTTTGCCTCTTTTAAAAACAATGCAATTTCTTTTTCTCTTTTTGGTGTCCTTGAACAATATATGAGCTAGGATTTAGGTTTATATCTATGCAAGGTGTCTCTCTCTTTTATTTTAATGGGAACTCATTCATTGTAAACAATGTAGCTCCCATTTTTGTTTTTCCAACTTGTTTCCTGACCTTTAATTTGTTAGCTTTCTATTTTCTTTGATTTCTAGTTCATTAAGTATCTTATGTTTGATCACAGAATTCAGCATTGAAGAAATATTCCGTGAGAAATCAATTAGATTCTGGGATTCCTGACCTCAACAATGTACACAAGTATGAATTGCGCAAGCAGGTAAATTTTCTTATCCAACGTGAACAATTCCGAAGTGTTTATGTATATATATTAATTACTTTCTCCCTATTTTCTTATCAGTGTACATATGATTCTATTGTTGGATTAATGTTACATATCATTGCCTCCCTTTCTTTCCCTCTTTAATAGGTGCATCGTAATTCTGTCATTTTAATGGAGGATATGGACATATCTGAATCAGAACGTTCAGATGCAGACACAGCAGATGATGAATGGGTTCAGTCAGATGTGGACATGGCAGATGATGAATCTGCTCGGCCAATGAAACGGCGAGTTAAGAAAAAAATTTGCAAAAGTGGTGGAAGTTCAAGTACGGGGGAGATCAATGATCCAGAAAACTCCAAATTGGATCCTTCTAGTGAGGGAGTAGCTTTTGCCATGGAACAAACTACGCCAGTATGTTGCACCTGTAGTAGATATTCTTTATGCAAGACACAAAAGTGCCAATGTCGGGCGGCCAAGGGCATCTGTGGAACATCCTGCGGCTGTGTGCCTAGTAAATGCTCTAATAGAGAAGATAAGCTTGATGAATTGGTACAACTAGAGATGTCTGAATCTGCTGGGACCGGTTCAGGATCAGATGATACAGACAAGAAGCACGATCTTGCTTCTCATGGTGCAATGCTGCTTCAGAGTGCATTGGTTGAGAAGCCTGTTGAGACAAGCGATAATGGTGTTGTTAAAAGGAAACCTTTGTCAGATATTGGGAATACAGTGGTATGATCCTTTGATAACACTAAATACTGCGAATTAAGAGCTTCTTTTTCCTTGGGCAAATTAAGTTAAAATATCATTTTTCTGTGCTTTTACTTTTCCTGATACATTTAAAGCTTAAAATTTCTACTGGAGATTATTAATTGAATTGAACATTTCAAAACTCCTGCAGGCCAAATCCAATGCGCCAAAGCCTGAGCAGAGAAAGAAATGGCGAAAATCAAAATCCACAATTCAGTTGATTCCTGTTGCTCCCCCCACATCCACGCAATCAGAAAAAGCAGAAGTCCCTCAAAAGGTAGATAATAGTGCAGGTGAGACAGACATGCCTTTGAAGTTACCCAGAGCTATGTTATTAGCTGCATCAAACAATGCCAAGTCAGAGAACAATGTTTCGAATGAGGCAGATGTGCCTTTAAAGTTACCAAGGGCTATGCTATCAGCTGCATCAAATAGCAGTGCCCTTTTGAGAGAAAGGAATGCCGATAAATCACACGAATCAGTTAATAAAGAAGCCAATGTACATCCTACAAGAAGTCCAGCCCGGCCGCCAAGAACTTCTGAGGAGAAAGAGAACTATGGCCGTTAACTTTGATCGTATTTCCTGACATACCCGATATAATCATTTACACTTAACATCAAACATTCTTGTTCCGGTGGCTTTGTTGGAGGGGAAGTATTTGGAGCACTAAATTATGATTAATCTTGAGTTTGTAATTGATTGTGTAGGAAAAATGTGAAATTGATTTCTTTCTGGAAATCTAAGAAGACGGTTTAGTTTAGGATATGTTTTCCTAGCCTCTGGTGGTGATCTGTACACTGTTCATTGTTGTTTTTGTGCTCTGTTAATGGTATCACAGATTCATTGTTTGATCTAATTCAGATCAAGAAAACTGATTCATTATTTGTTGCGCAGCACCTTAGCATTTGAATTAATTTTAAAATATTAAAATAATATTTTATAAAAAATTAATCCATAATTATTTAATTTTTTTAATGTATTATGTAAAAAAAAATTCAAAACAATTAATTTTGATTTTGTGCAACAGACCTTTATATCACTTTTTAGATACATAATATTCTATTTATGCAGCGAATTCATCAAATAAATTATGGTCATTATGAAACCAAATGTGATTTAATGTCCCGTGGTTACTATAATCACATTATAATCGGTTGGTCCAATTGAAATCAAGAATACTTCCATTATAGAAGAATGGTAAATTACGATTTTTCACTTTAACTGTATTTTTTATTGGAATTTCACGCCCATGGATATTATGCTGTTACTTAATAACGGAGGGACGACAGTGGAATTGCAATCCGCTTATAAACCAACATAAAACTCGTCGTTTCATCAAATTACAGATCCCGAAGAAACGACATGTAATGTAATGCGGCCATTTTGCCAAACAATTGGGTCGTTTCCAAATGCCCTGTCGTTGTTAAAACATTCTAGGAAAGGAACGAGAAACATAATGCAGGCCCTTATACCCCTACAGTTAGGCCCGCTTCGACTATTTATTCTCGTGTAATGAAGAGGGAAACACCACAAAATTCAAAATTACTATAATGATCGGCGAAGAAGTCCGTTGCTAGTTTCAAAAGAGAGCCGAGAGCGG
>NW_023591112.1:0-38610 GCF_014843425.1 Jatropha curcas
AAACCTTGAGGACCAGTTTATCTCTTTTTCTAGCGGCGGCTTTTTCTAACCCCCTTATGCAAGCTTCCATATCGGCTTCCATGTTGGTGCAGTTCGAAATCTAATTTGACGCAATGCGCATCGCTATTATCAACTTTCCGCTCTCGGACGTATTCTCCACAAGAGTGTTTGATGAATTACGACTCCAACACCAATTCCATGGATAGTTCGAAGCTCCCATCGAAGTTACGTTTGCCACAAGAACTTCACTTCCAGGTTCACCAATCGTTCGATCAGGAAATGCTTCTTCTACCTCCGGCCATTGCTTGTCACCCTTTGGTCTAGCTTCGACCGTAATCTCTGCTAGTTGATCAGCCCCACTCTTCTCCTCCCTCCCCCCCGGTACCTCTACACAGCACACGCGAAACATCAACCTCAACCAGTACTCCAAAAGGCTCCCTTGCCTTTCACTGACCTGTCCGTTGTACAAATTTCAAATCATAAGCTGCGAGCACGATCACCCACTTTGCCATCTTACAGTTTCAAGAACGGCCTCTCCATAATGGAATTTCAAGGGTTCGATTCCAGAAAATACTGCTTGTGGTTTTGTAAAGGATGTTGAGAGGTACCTGCTGTAGCTTTTGTACCAGGCCTCATACATCATATCATCTCTGTTAGACTGTCTTAGTCTTTAGAGCCAAGACTCACAGCTTCTCTATCTTATTTTGTATTTCAACTCGTAGTATTTTTTCTTTTTAGCATGCCTCTTGTTGTCGTCTATCTTATTGTATTTCAACTCGTAGTCTAGCATCCTTTTGCTGAGGTAATACACGGCATTCTCTACCCTTGTATCTTCTGCTTGTTGAGCTAGCATCGCACCCATCGCTTCTTCTGTCACTGATAGGTACAACCGCAAAGGCTTTCCTAGCCTTGGTGGCTGTAAAATTGGCGGGGATAACAGATACTGTTTGACTTGGTCAAAAGCTTTCTGACAATCCTCATTCCATTTGACGGCCACTCCTTTTTTGAGCAATTTGAAAATCGGGCCGCAAGTATCGGCCAATTGATTGATGAATCGGCTGATGTACTGTAGCCTCCCCAGGAAACCCCGAACTTCTTTGTACTGTAGCCTTCCCAGGAAACCCCGAACTTCTTTTTCCGTCCTTGGTACTGGCATTCCCAAAATGGCTTTGGATTTTGAAGGGTCAATCTCTATGCCCTTCTGGCTGACCATATGCCCTAGAAATACTCCGTATGTAGCTCCAAACAGGCATTTTGCCGGGTTGAGCTTCAAATTGTACTTTCGAAGTCTAAGGAAGAACTTCTCAAGTGCGGTTGTGTGTTCGTCAGCTATTTTTGACTTAATGACCATATCGTCGACATACACTTCTACACTTCACTTCCTTGTGATCATGTCATGGAAGAATGGCGTTGCCATTCTTTGATAAGTTGCCCCGGGCATTTCTTGTGTGAGCCAAAAGGCATACGCCATAAGCAGTAGGTTTCCCATTTGTGATGAATGCCACACGTTCTCTTTATGCTTTCTTTGGTTCTGGCAAATGCATCATTATTCTTTTTGTACCGACAGCAAGATGCAGTCAAGAGGAGACCATTCTCGTGTCCGCCATCGGTTTCTTACCAAACAACTCAAATTTTGCGGGCTGGCAGGGGGAAGCAACTTTTCGGGACACATGCTTTATTTCAGTCCTGATAGTTTACACACATTCTGACTTTGCCATCTTTTTTCGGCACTTGGCCCACAATTGTTGCTAACCACGTCGGGTAGGCCAATGGGATTCTATGAATTTATTTTCTAGTTTGCTTGGCCCACTTCCTCATTGAATTCTTCAAGACCATTCCGGTCTTCAGGCCTTCTTAGCTTCTTTTCACTTGGCTAGCCTCGAGATACTGGGAAATCTTGTGTACCACCTATTGTCGGGTTCAATTTCCCGTGATGTCACTCGCCTTCCACATGAGCAATTCGGCGAAACTTCGTTTAAGCATTCACTTGATTCTGAGCCCTTCCCTTGTTCACCACAGTCCAAATGCAATGTATGTGTATTCGTTTATTCTTTGCCAATTATTATTTTTCTTTTCATTTTTCATTTCATTTCATTTGATTTCATTATTTGCTGGAAATGCTTGAAAGATAGACATCGGGGGTTTAGTCAATAAATTTGCAAGACTCCCCCTCCCCGTCCCGCCCGCTCCCACACTGACGTATTCCCGCCCACTTATCTGCCTTTTTATTGATCAGACGAAATCAGTCTTTAAAGATTACATCAAATTTGAAATCTGTGATTCAAAATTCCGACACACCCGACCGAAGAAAACTAGGTCGTACTTCATTGACTCTGTATCTCGGTTCAGAACTCTACGGCCCACTTCAGACTCAGACTCCCAGTTTACGAAACTTAATTACAAATTTCTGACTCTAGGTTCAAACTCGGAGGGGCTGCCGGTTCTAGTCAAGCAGCGCGGCTCCCCAGTCCCAGCTCCTCAGCCCGGTCCAACGTTGGTAGAGGCCCTTCATTCGGTTTGTATTAGGCTCGCAGGTCTTGATTTTTCTTCATTTCCTGTAATGACCTCAACCTCGGTCAAGAACTCAGCAGCCTATTGGCAATCTTCCCACTTTCCAGCTCAGAGCTATTGCTTCAGGCTTGTTTACCCCAGGACATCAGGGGACGGCGGAAAAAAATATCTTCTAAACCCGCAGCATCTTCTTAGCATTAATCGGCAGTAAAATGGCTCTTGGAACGCCCGTGATTAAAGGAACCGTCTCTCCCGATTTGCGCGACGTGAAAGTGGCTATTCAAACTGTCAAAAGGTGTGGGGATATACGCCGGAAATTGATGGCATATTTTGGCAATCTTTCTACCTTTTGTTCCTGGTCCTCGCTAGTGCCAGGTCTTCCCGCTCAGTGGTGGCTGATGATATCCTAGCCCAAAAGTCCCTTCATTTTACTGACATCCCAGGCTTGCAGTGCGGGCATGTCTCTTCCGGAACCTCGTCTTAGCCATTCCCGCAGGAAGTTAAGACGAGTCGCTCGAAGCGAGTGGCAAAGGAAACTATGCAGGTTATTGCACCGTCGGCGCAAAAGGTCGAAGAAGAGAATTCGACCAGTTTGTAAGTCTTTCCTTCTATGAAACTGGCCCCACAGTGTCATATTGATAAACCCCACTCCCAGAGGGAAATTGGCCATTTCAGCGGTTTTTTGACGCAAAGAGAGGCTGGAACCCCCTTTGGCTTTTGAGCTGGCTTGTAATAGTCATCTCCTTGAACTGTTTATGATTTTACCCTCGCTTAGCGGGAATTTGAACCTTTTGGTGTAAAAGTAGAGGAATTTACTGATTTTATGGTGCTATCCATTGGGCGTACCCTCCCAAAGCAGTGAAACTGGTGGGGCACGTCAATTACTATAAAAGCAGGTTGAAACTGGTGGGCACGTCAATTACTTGGAATGGTACTTCCATTATGGATGGCCCGATTGCTAATTTTAGTGTAGCAACTCCTAATACTTCCCTTCGGGTGCTGTCATACGCTTTCACTATCTGGTCAGATGGAATAAAATCTGTTTCCTCCAAACCCATACAGCTGGCTACCTTCAATGGACAGACGTTTAGTGCTGACCCATTATCAATGAGAACCATGGGCACAGTTTTGTCTTTGGTCTGAACAGTAATGTAAAGGGCATTGTGAACCCCTCCCCAAAATATCACCCGGCATATGAATGCATGTGACTAAGGACAGAAATGCACGTGAATGTATGAGTCGCCACCTTGTTTAATTATTCACTTCGGGGCTAACTTCTTTGATGATTGGGTAAGGGTGGATACCAACACTTCGGGGCTAACCTCCACCGACGTTTGAAGTTGACTCAAAGCCTTGCAAAGAGCTTGGCGATGAGGAATGGATGATGCTAGAAGTTTCCAAATCGATACCCTAGCTTGTGTCTTCTTTAACTGCGAAAGTATAGGGTCTTCCTTTGGTTCGTCTGTCCTCTGGTAAGGCTTATTTCGGACTTCGTCCAAGACCAATGGTTCATATTGTCTCCCGCTCCTGGTTATGGCATCGAGCTCCTCAGTCAGGTCATTTAGATCTAGGACATAGATTTCGTTCTTTTCTAGGAATAGCTCGAAAGGATCGATCAATTCCTGGTCAGGAACAATAGCATTTACCCTGTGATTTGGTAAGGGATTAGTGCTAATTTCCTCTTGAAATAATAAGACCGTTGTTCTACTAGAGATCTTGGATTGCGTTCTTTAAGCGTCCAACACGCTTCAGTCTTAGAGTGTCCATACCCTGATGGAACTTCATTAGTATCATTGGCTCGATATTCCTTGGTTAAGGGCGTGGGTGGTGGCCTTGCTTTCCAAAGGCTTGATGTAAGTTTCTTTTGACAGCCTCTCAGAATACCAAAGGATGGTTCAGGCCAGATCAGTAATAGTTCTTCTTGACTAGCCCATTTCTTCATGTTTCCTATTTTCCCACACGGTAAAGGATTCTGGGGTTGATGGCTTTGCCACTTCGTGACTTTTTCGGGCTGGTAGTGTGTGTGGGTGTATTTTGAGGTTCCCGATCTTCCTTCAGTTGCCCCACCATTTGAATAAATCCTCTACCTTTCGTAGCGAGTGCGAGAGTGAGTGCGACTGAGAGTGTTTGGTAGTATTGTGGTTTTTTGAAGGTGGTGCACGGTAGAATATAGCAGTAATAATTCTCATCTCCTTATGTTCAAATTGTTCCTATCAGAGGGTCCGTTTGATCATTTGAGCGGCCTGGCCCCACCTCGTTAAATAACGAGGAACACACGCTCAATGTTTTTCTGTTTGTCCCAAATCCCAGGTGATGGTTTCACAACTCTCTTACTCGAGTAACATCCACCTCATATGGTATAGCTCTTGTCCTGGAAATTAAAATGCATTACAGGTATTTTGTTCTTCCTCTCAGGTCATTATCTACTGACTCACCCCTCGCACCTGAAACTAGGGCTAACATAAACCACCTCACCTCAAAGCAGCACCGGTGAGTGATTGTTGGAACAACTGAGCAAGGAGCTCGTTGTTCAGTCCAAACGGGTTCAGGGCACCCACATAGATTTTCTGATGCGTTTTAGGACAAGTGGTTCCATCAAATTTGTCCATGTTGGGCATGTTGAATTTTGTAGGTAATCTTGCTTCGGGGAACAAGGACAAAGAGTCCATGTCTACCACCTCTTTGTGTGTTTTAAGGGCAGTAACAGATCTTTCTAAGAGTTCTAGCTTTCTCTCATTTTCTGAGCTTTGAGCTCAGATGCAGTTTTGGCGGGTATGTCATCCAAGTTATGGTTTGAAGATGATTGTGCAGCATTAGGTGAGAGCCGAATAATGGTGCTTTTTGGCTTAGAGCTGGGCAGAGGACCCTTGTCCTCCAACCGAGGCCCCTTTATCAATTTACCATTTACCAGTCAAGCTTGATAAGCGTCCCGGGTCCTCTTTGGCGCAGCTCAATTGCCCTTTTCATTCATCCTCTAGCTTGCATTTTCTGACTTCTAATTGCTTCCATAAGTTGTTTGGATGTCAGGCTAGTGATGCCATTGTTTAGCTTGAAGTTGATGAATTGGTGATAGGCACTGATAAGGTGTTGTGGCAGCTGGCACTACACGTCGCGGCACTTGAACAGGTGGGTACTGTAAGTGATCGTAGAACGATGGTAGTCGTAATTAGGGATCCTACAAGTATGGTGGATTGTGTGGTATCAGAAGAGCGGTAACTATAATGATGGGGTAGAAAATCGTTTATATTGTCCAACTGTGCCCACCTCGAGACTTAAAAAAGAATGTTTTTGTATACCCTTTTTGTGTTATATGTAGTGTTTGAGAATTATTGTTCGAATGCGTCACAACAGAAATTTCATAATCCGTTTCAAATGAGAATAAATTCGGCATTATTTGGTGCATACAGTCCTAAAGGATAGGTTCTATAAGGCTATTGACACAAATAGAGAATCTGTTTATTTAAGGGACCCTTGAACGTTGAGCGCATGTGGATATACCTAAACCACATCGTGAAACAAAAGAGTTTTTGCGTTTAGGGGCTCAACGGTACGCTTACTCGATGGGCACCCCCAAAAGGATAGGATGGTTGCCCGTTGAGGCGTCTTTTTCTTTTATGGTAAACAGGGCGAGGACGCTTTGGCTGTTCCGTCGACATAATCAAAGCAGACTGCGAATCAGCGCTACGTCTATCCAGACTCAGGAACGTCGTGAAACAAAGAGAGAGAAAAATTCATTTGAAGTTCATCTTTTTTATGCAAATGTGGACAGAAAAAGATTCCTCAATCGTGCAAATAAATCAACAAGTTTTAATGTCAATCATATTTACGTTTAAGTTTCCAAATTTGTTTAAATATCCTCAAGTATTCTTTAAGGATAAGGCAACATTTTATTCGCATTAGGTACCCTTGCAGAAACAAAAGCATAAAAACAACAATACCTAAGAAGTGGCAGCTTGTTAAATTTCTTTCACAACAATCTGCTAGTCCCATTTCTGCCAAAAAATGATACATAAATATATTCCCTAAGCGAGTTCGCCAAACTGTGAACCCCTCCAATCTATAAATCAATGCATATGGATGCATTTTGACTAGAAGAAATGCACGTATGACTTGTGAGTCGCCACCTTGTTTATTGTTTTAGGGTAAAACATCTAGAGTGAAAAAACCCTAATGAACTCCAATTTTTAATTTAACCTAATTATTATAGATTATAATATGATAAACCCAATTTTAAGCAATGGATCTACGAACCCGATGGTGTGAAGATACTTCAAAGGCAGACTAGGTCATGGCTGGATGAAACTAACCATGAATGATTGCTTTGCAGGGTGTCTGTCAAGATGAATATAATTTGTGACAATGAAAATGTTTAATTTGTGATTTTCGACTTGCTGCACCGGACTATCAATGTGCCTTCCTAACTCCCGATCCCTTGGTTTAAATTCCCAAACGTTGCCTACTACTTTCCGTTAAAATGGAAGTAATCAGAAGTCAAGGACATTACTTCGCATAAGGCCTCTTTTATGAGGGCTTTGTGACGTGGGTATTGCTGTTATGCATGCACGTGGTGGTATGCTTTTCGTTCGTGCATTTTGTTTAGGCATTTTGCCAAAAAGGTTGATTGATTTGTTGAGGCGTTCGTCGCAAAAAATGTTGGTTTTAAGGCATTTGTGCCAAAAATGGTTGTCGGGCAATTTGTCGCCAAATTTGATATTTGGGCTTATTATTGCCAAAATTGATGTTCGGGCTTATTATTGCTGAAATTGATGTTCGGGCTTATTATTGCCGAAATTGATTTTGTCTGGCGATTTATCGTCAAAATGATTGATTTTAAGGCGTTTAGCCAAAAATGGTTCATTTTAAGGCATTTTGCCAAAAATAGTTGATTTTAAGGCTTTGAGCCGAAAATGGTTGATTTTAAGGCATTTTGCCGAAATTGATCGATTTTAAGGCTTTGAGCCGAAAATGGTTTGATCCATGTTATAAGGCTTTTCAAGCGGTATGAGAGGATCACTATGGTTTGAAAAAAAAACCGAACAATGGGTTGATTTTACAGACTATTTTTGCCGAAATATTCGTTTAAGGCCTTTTGCCAAATTGTTCCGATTTTAAGGCGGATTTGTTCGCCTACTTGTTTATGATAGTTTAAAAGCGTGAAATTTGTCTGCTAAAAGAATGGTAATCTCATTTAAAAACAATTGTTTGCTAAAAAGAAAATCGAATTAGAGCTCTGTCACCGTCAATTGTCTGCCAGACATAATTTAATTAGACGTAGGACAATTTTCCACCCAGAAAAAAACGTGATTGGGAACGTATGCTATCTATCACAATCTATGATTAATTGGACTTTTTACCGTTCGATAGTTATCGAAAATAATGCAATCTATACTCTAATTATAATTAACTAGGGCACTTTAGCAATATTG
Organism: Jatropha curcas; assembly: GCF_014843425.1. Next base: position 7,938 of record NW_023591112.1, read on the forward strand.
TCTTGATTTAGGTCTTTAATACCACGATTCATCATACTTAATCTGGTCGCGTTTTTTTGATTTTATAAAAACCTTGTTAAAAAAAAATTTTTTTTCCAGTTTTAATTGAGGCAGTTTACTTTGTCGAATTGATGACAGGAACGCATTTATGCAAAACAACTTTAATTCAGAATCGAGTAGAAAGAAGAATATGCATGAAATGCTTAAAATTAAATAGACAAGTTTTCGTTTAGTACCTGATTAATGGCGGACCGCTTCTAGCTCCAGATTTAGCTCCTCGTTTGGCGGAATATTAATTAATTAAATTAGAATTTGTTTTAAGACTAAATTAAAAAATGCAAAAAGCGGTAAAAGAATCGCAAAAGCGTGAGGGAGAAAGATCGTCCGTCAACACAGACAGGAGTGGCCAACAAATGAAGAGGTAAGTGGCCATTTATAGGCCAAAAACGGGCCTAGGGCGGCAGCTGCCGCCGGAGGCCGGCGACCGGTGCTGCCGAACTGGTGCTGGCGACAGGTGCCGCCATGGCCGGCGGTAGGTGCCGCCATGCTCGGCGGCGGCCCCTTGGGCCTTACACTTCAGATGAGTTTTCTGGAGTTTCGGATCTCCAAAAAATATTCCGGGACCTGTTCTGCGATCCTCGCAACATTCCGGACGTTTTAAATACCATATTGGCATACTTTCGGTGAACTTCCAAAATGGCCTTCGGTCCGGTCGGACTGTCCGTAGTCCAGAAAAACAGGACAGGCTTTTCTGTGAGCCTCGAGAGAATGTTGCGCAGTATTCCACAATTAGGCGTTTCCTTCGATCAGTATGACGGTATGCAAGCTGTTCGGCCGCTAGGGATTTCGTTCCCCATACATCAATTGATGTTGTGAGCGTTGTCGAGTATGACCACGGGTAAAATACTCAGAGTGTCATGAGCCGCATCAAAAGCTTGAGTCTCGAAAGATGCTCGTTTCAAAAACCGCACATGGAGCCGACAAAGGCGATCGAATCGAGATAGGTGGGCCAGATCAAAGCTCTTTGCAGCGATCAAACCGAGCTTCGAAGACTTTGTTACCAGAAATCATAACATTTTTGAGCCGATCAAATTCGCGAGCTTCCAGATGTCTTCTTCAGCATTACGATGTGGAAATACCGCACGAAGCGATCAAACTGAGCTGACAACGGTGCATCCCAAAATACTTCAAAACCCCTTCAGGAGCCTTTGAAGACTTTGTCATCAAATCAACATCGTTCGAGCCGATCAAACCGAGCTTCGAGGATGTCTCTTCAGATTCCACGGGAATCGACGAAGCCGATCAAACCGAGCCTCGAAGGTGACTAGACATTCAAAATCCTTCAGGCCGATCAAACCGAGCCTCGAAGGTGTCTTCCAAGTCGATCAAACCGAGCTTAGGAGGTGACCAGAAGGTTAATTCAGCATCTTTTTAAGCCAATCAAACCGAGCTTCGGAGATGATTACCTGATAGAAGGCGCGTCAATGGACCACTTTAACATTAATCGTTTGTACGATTAATGATAAAGTAGGGGGGCAAACTCACGATAAACCAGAAGTTGGTTTGACCAAAAAAAATTGAATCAACCGCCCAAAGGCGAGCCTGACCCGTGTTAAGGGCTGCGTCATGAGCTAGTACCTGCGTGACGACACTTCTTAGATGCGTTTTCACGCAGCTCTAACAGGACTGACACCCTCTTGGCTGCGCACCCGTGCAACGGCCCTGCATCGTTTGTATGGATACGCGGCAATTGATACGAAAAGTAAGTTACGTCCACACAAGTTTACGGGTGGCATCACGGCCAGCTTCTACCCGCGTGGGACGCCGGACTGGCCCTGTTGCCCTAGCCCATATAAATACAACATTTCACAGCAAAAACGGGACTTTTTGACATTTTTTCTCTGATTCTTGGGCTCTAAAAAAATTGAAAAGCTTTAACCTAAGGTTTACAAAAAACGGCTAGGGTTTTTCTTCCCCAAGACTCAAGTGCAGTAAACTTGAGGAAGATCAAGCCATTTAGACATTTTTGGTTTTGGAAATCAAAAGAAAAAAACAAAAAAAGGATTAAAGGAGAGCAAAAGAGAGAAAAGATAAAAGAAAACGTTTGCTTGATAACCACGCTCTGAAATCGTGATACAACATCTCTGGAACTAACTTCGTTTGCATGCCAATCCGTCAAATCTGAGGGCGATAGTAAACGATTCTAACTTTCTATTTTTCATTTTAATTATTTCTATCTCTTAAAAATTCTCAATTTTTTTCTAGTATTGCGTTAGTTTTTGGTATTGCGTTTAAATTGGCCATTTTGCCCATTTCTGGAGTATTTCTGAGTTGTTGTTAAAACCACTGTTAACAAAAAAAAGAAAACGTAAAAAAGGTAGTTTGGAAAGGTAGTTGCGGACCAGAGCAGTCCGTTCACGCAGCTACTACCTGCGTTGATGCGGCTGTTTCATGTCAAAAGTCTTTAATTTGGACTGGGACACCTGCGTGATGGCAGCTTTTGTATAACCTAGGTATACTTTTATTTTCCTCATATTTGTATTTAATGTGATATCTTGAATTAAATAATTCAAATAAAGTTTGAGGATTTGGAATAAGTCACAATAGTTCCGTCAACGTAGGTTAGGAGTTTCGGTCACGCGACTTGTCCTCCATAGAACACTCGTGTGACGCGACTGTTCTAAGTTACCAGCTAATATGATAGAGTTTCCGTTTCACGCGACTTGTTCTTCATAGAACAGCTGCGTGACGCAAAACTTTTATAGGTTTCCAGAATAAAGGGACAAGAGTTGCGCCACGCGACTTTGTTCTTCCATAGAAAACACCCGCCTGCACGCGACTGTTCCTAGTTTCAATTTTTTTTTTTATTATTTTATTTTATTTCATTTCATTTAAAATAGATTTTAATTCCTAACCCATGAAATGATTCAATTATGGGCCAAACTGAGTCTTAATCAAAAACCTAATCAATTAATTATTGATTGAGATTGAGATTTTTAGGATTTTTAAAATTTTTTTTTTCTTAAATTGTTATCATTAATTATATTATTAATTTCGTTTTGTGGCCCGCCTTTAAACCATAGGCAAAGAGTGGGCTTTTTTTAATTTTATTTTGATGTTATATGGTGGATGGAATGATGGATGTGATGCTTTAATTTATGATGGATGCAAAAATAGATGAAACTTATTTTGGACGATTAAATTAATTTCTTCCATATAGGAAACTCGCGTTCGATATTGTTCGGTTGCGGTTTAAATAAATGCTTTTCATAAATAAAAAATCAATAGAAATCGTAGGTTAGAGTGAGCCGGTTTTCCGGCGTCGGCTTCCAACGGCCGACGTACCTAATTCCCCTTACCTAGAAATCGTACTTGGTACGCCTGACCCAGTTTTTCTAAAATAAAAGGGCCCTTGAAATAAAAAATCGGCGTTAAGATGAAGTCACTTTTTTAAAAATAAAATTGGAAAACGGGTCCATTGCCGGCGGCGCGCAAAAAAATAATGGGTGGCCGACTCAAATAATTTTGTAAAGGAACGATTTATCGCGGCCACCGCATAATCCAAAAAAGAGGTTTTTATTCACCACTTTCCCAATAAACATACATATTCAAAACAATAAACTTTGTTTTTCTCCGGGGGAAAACAGTTTGATGGCAAATAATATTACGTGTGGAAAATTTGGATGAAATGCGTTATGCTATACCTTGAGAAATGAGGAATTCCTATGACTTGAATCAGAGGTTTTATTTGGATAAAAGGTATTGTATGAATTCATGGTTATGATGAAGTTCTCTTTGTTATGTGTATGTTTTAGGATTGTTTGATTGAATAAATAAAAGACATAAAGTTTTTGCAAAGTGTTATTATGATAAAGATATTATTGCTTAAGCCAATGAAAACTTTAACTGAATTACTTGAGTTCTAACTAAACATATAATATGATTTTAAAAAAAGACTAAAGAAAATGAAACTTTATGAGGAATATGTTATGAATTTAAAAAAGAATATGTTTTTGGGCCTAATATACTTGTTGTGAATTTGGATTATGCTGATTTGAATTTTATTATATTAAGCTATGAGGCATGATCGGCATGTTGATCCCTGTATGATAGAAGCTATGATCATTATTGCTAGGGCACGTGGGTACCTTATGTTAGAGCGGTATTGCACTCCATATGTTTATGATAGGCCTTAAAGGCCCTTATGATTATTGTTTGGCATATTAAGGCCATTATCAAATTAAGTTATGAAATTCTTATCCACTCCATCTTCTCCTAAGTTGTATGAGGAGCCTCTTTAAAAAAAATATTTTCAGAAACTTAATATAATTAAAAAGATTTATGGTTTATTACAATTGATCTTGTTTTGGAATATGTTTGACTATGTATTAATTAAAATTGAAAATCATTCTTAAGGGTGAAATAAACATCAAGGGTAATGAATATATGATGTGATATGAAGTGATATGCGATGATGACTATATGTTGCTAATATTTGTAAGTAAAATACAAAAATTTATGTTTGCTATCAATGTGAAACTCATGCTTTGTTTATCCAAATGTTTATTTTATATAAAAATGAAATTCTTTTTAAAATTTATGTTTTTAAGTATGTTGCGTCGCAACATTGGTAATTATGTGATTTATGAGCATTGTTGAGTTTATACTTCAACGCCGTTGATTTTTATTTATGGGCAGGTTGAAGACCGTGGATTGCTGCTCAAAGACTAAAAGAGTAGCATCAGAGCAGAAGAGGGGGACTATTTTGCGTAAGTAGTAGATTATTTTTATTGCAATTTAAGAATTATGGCCATATATAATATTATCTATTTTAGGAGATTTATTGTTTATTCGAGTTTATATAACTTAAGTAATAATGCTATAAAAATTATTTTGGAGTAACATTTGGAGGTTAAAGCATTGCGACTTATTTAATGATTTTGATATAAAATTTTATTTTTCTAAATTTAGTTGGCATGTTGGATTATTAGGACTTGAAATATAATAAATAAATTCATTGATTTGATGATTTGATTATAAATGCTTAATGAGGAATTACATGGTATGAAGGTTATAGAAGTTGCTGTCATGTTGTGTTGGTGACTGAGTTTGATGGTGCGTTGGGAGTTTGATTTGGGATGTCTTGTATTCACATTGTTTGGCGACTTCAATTTTTAGGGGAAAACTTCTTACAGTTTTCTGTAGGATTCTCCCAAATCATTTTGTCAAAAAAAAAAAAAATTTATTACTTGCTAAACTTGTGAATATTAAATCACTTTCTAATTCATAACCTGATAATATGATTTAATATGTTAGTTAGGAAGGTGGCCCTCTGGCACCAATTGTGTAATCATTATTTGGTCTTCTCGAGGACCGACGCATGGGGTGTTACCAATAATCTTTGTAACTTTCTTCCTCGATACACATTCTTAAACAATACTCCGTCTGACATTCTTTTGTACTACTGACCATTGAGACTGCCAAATTGTAAATTGCCAAATGTTGTACAGCCCTTCTGTTGTCCCATTAGCCAAAATTTGGATAAAAACCATTTTAGTCATTCATTGCAAGACATTTGGCTCACCCCAATGCCTATTGATAAGGCCTTTAACGATGGGTGACCAAATTAGAGCTGACGTGGTAAAACATTGCCACTGTCTATCACTACGCGGGATCGGGTTCACTTTAACTAAAATAGGACAGAGTGGCATGCAAAATGAGGCGATGCACTGGGAAGTGCTGTCGCGCAGGCCCACGCACTTCTCAGGCCCCGGTTTGTCGCGAAAACGCCCCTATAAACGCCGAAAAAAGTAAAAAATGGCTTTTAAACATGTTAGATAATTCTCAGCCATTGCGACCATTGTCGAAAATCGAAGCAAATCAGGAGTCTTGATTCTAATTTTATAGAGAAAATGGTGTATCTCATTGAACCTTTTAGGGGCAAAACTTGAGCTCTACAGTTGGAACCAAATACGCATCCAAACCTTTTTAGGATTGGAGCTAGGTTACTAGATCTCCGAAAAAGGGGCGTTTATTGAATTTTTAATGATTTTGGACCCTCTGAAAATGAGCGGCCTAATGCCACAAGGGCTATGGCGTGCGCCACATAGTGTGACTTGTGACCCACGTAGTGGCATAAGGCCCTTCCCAGATCAGGGAAAGTTCAAAGGTGTTTTTGAGTCAAAATTAGAGGAAATCTAGGCTCAAATATGGTGGCAAGCCACAAGCTTTTGGTGCATACCACACAACTGTAGTTAAGGCCATTGTTCTCAGGCTGTGCATCACAAAAGCATAGATACCCCTGTTTGTTGATCCTCAATTTCCCTTCGCAAACCCAAACCCGAAAGAAGTGTTTTAAAGCATGAAAAAAAGGAAAGAAAAAGGTTAGGAATTGAGACTAAGGTTCTCAGAAAACTACTTTTGAAGGATTTTTTTTGAAGTTGTTCATAAGTGGCATGAAGAAACCCAAAAAATTTAGGGTTCTTCATCCAATTAGTCGAAGATTCCAAGATTTAAAGTAAGTGTGTTTTAGAAAGGATTAATTTGCCAAACCCACTAAAGATTCTTTTAATAAACTTCTCTCTTAACCTTAAATTCACATAAAATTGTTAAAGATTTAGATTAAGGGATTTTTGAGGAAAAATTCAGGCAGGAGTTTTGTTTAAAGCAATCCAAAAAAAATTCCTCCTTTGGCTCACCCCAATGCCTATCTATAGGCATTTTGTGAGATTGGGGTGCCCCATTTAAGAGCTGCCTGTGGTTCACTTGGGTGATTTGGACTTCTCATCCTTCTGCTTCTGTCCTCAGTTATAATCAAAAATTTGCGGGGGACAAGCAACTACTATGAAAAGGGCCTGACATGGCAAAAATGCCACATCCGTTGTCTGGCCCCCGCAAACAGGACTTTGCCCATTTTTACTAAAAACGATCGGGTGACATGCAAAACGGATGCAGTGCACCGGAAGCATGTCGAGCGGAAGCCCAACGCGCTTCTTTAGGCCAGGTTTTGTCACGAATGCCCAGTAACCTTAAAAAAGCTAAGGTTGCTTAAAACACGTAGATAATTCTCATCTATGGATTTAGTCTAAAAATTGGAGCAATCGAGGAGTCCCGATCCCAATTTTATACAAAAAATGGTGATCCATCACTGAAACCTTTTAGGGCAAAAATTGAGCGTCTACACATCCTTTCTTTTTCTATTAAAGGTCAAAATGTTCATTGGGAAAGTCAATCTCCCATTGTTTCATTGTTTCTTCAACTTTTAGATGTCCTACTAAAAAGTCTGTAACTACTCGGTCCTTGATGGTTTTCTTTGTAGGATACTTAATATCAAAATTCTGATAACAGGAATTTAAACTATCTTGCTAGCTTCTCTACTCAGGCTGGTGTTCCATACAATAATTCTGACCAATCCATCTTGATACCGATATTACCTTATAAGGACCTTAAAAGTAGTGTCAAAGGCTTTCTAATTTGCCCCATACCATTTGCTAAGCACGTTTTCTTTTATCAAGTTATATTTCTATTTCATTTTGGCAGAAAGCTTTTTGCTCAATAGTACACTTCCTTCTCAACACTTGCCTTATTTAGTTTGTGCTAACATGGTTTCAATTTCCAGCATCTTCCACTGTTCAAGTTACAAAATTAAAGGTTTCCCTTGCCAGTGGCATAAAAAATTGGGGACTTAACAAATAATTCCCTAATTTTGTCGAAAGCTATCTGGCAATGCATTTGTTCCACTTACTGGCTGATCTTTTCCTTAACAAGCTTGAAGATTGGATTCAACATATTATAGACAACTTCGATATGAACCTTTGAATATACTGAATCTTTCCCAGAAGAACTTCTCACTTGCTTTTCTGTCTTAGGCGGCTCCATCTCTTGGATTGCTTTTTAATCTTGTCTGATCGATCTCTATTCCTTTCGGGTACCTACTATGGATCCTAAACACTTTTCTCAGAGGTTAAAACCTAAAAACACCACACTTCCTCGGGTTCAGCCGTAGCTTGTATTTTAATCACTCTTTATCTAAGAACCGCTCCAGGGCTGATGGATGCTCTTTTTGGTTCTTAGTCATAGAATCATATTCATCAATATAAAACTTCCAGTGCCTTATGGATCATGTCAGAAATAATGTAGTTAGCCAATTCCTTTGGTAGGTAGCCCCAATGTTCTTTTAAGCCCAAAACAAGCATCCACCCGGTAGCAAAAAAGTTCAAAAACTGTCTCACAAATGTTGCCTTTGACCCTTATCCAGTAGTGTATGAGAATCTTATTATTACCCTACAAATCGATGCCATAATAAGAAATAGCATCCCATCATTGTCACACTATCAATCAGGATATCCAATAATTAGGAGAGGAAAATCATCCTTCAGTGATGCTTTGTTCAGAATCCCTTTGTAGTCCACACAAACATTATAACCCTTCAGTCCTTCTTGGGAAGGTAGGACTATATTCGCTAACCATTTCTGGATAGTGAACTACTTCTAGAAATCTGACAATCTTATCTGCTGGTCACTTCCTCTTTAATCTTCTCAGCCCATTTTGGTCGAACCTTCTCTATTCTATTTCACTGGTTTGCTTCTAGGGATTACAGGAGAAAATATGTGTCAGCTATAGACCTGGTCTTTATCCCTATTCATGTCTTTTCATAAACTCCATTGCGAAGACTTCCTTTTTGTCCATGAGTAGACTTTGAAAATTTTGTTTTCAAAACTCTAGCGTTAGGTTTGGCCAATTAATTAAAAATTCGTGGATTATCTTTGTGCCAATATTTAAATTCAAGCATTGCATGATGAATTAATGTAAATATGCGCATGTGCATCTACTTAATGAATGGAACCATCAGGAAAGACACCAAAACAAGCAAGCAAAATTAAGTTTCATTTCATTGAAAAGAATGGATAGTTCATACAATCAAACTATCTTTAAACAGAAATCACACATCAGAAGGGGTTCTCATCTTCTTCAATAGCTTTCTTCTCTTATATAGGCTTAGATCCGCTTTAAGAAACTTGATTTTGCAGCGTCCTCTTCTTCCTTAATCAGCGCTTTGCCTTTCTCTTTATTGCCCTTTCTTCTCTTTCTGGGAGCTTGTCCCTCCTCCTTCTTCTTTCATTCTTGTCTCCTCCTCGGCCCTTGTGGCCCTCAACCCCCTCTTTCTCGGGTCTTCTTTCTTTCTTTTCTTTCTTCAGACTGTTAAGACTCTAGTGCCTTGCGGCTTCAACACAAGATGTCAATTTATATCCTTCAAAAGATTCAAACCTGGTATGTAATTCCCCTTGTGCTTCAAATGGCTCTATCGGCAGACACGAAGAGGAATGCTCACTCGAACGGACAAAATGTCCATCTATGTCCAACAAGCCCTATGGTTCTTATGTGGTTTGCTTCCAATTTTTATTACCCTAAGACCAAAAGCAATTTCCTTTGTGTATTTGAATTCTCATAGCTCTGTGATCCCTTGTGGTTTCTTCCCAAGTCCTTTTCCCTTCTTTATAATCATCTTCCTTTATCATGTTGGAGATAGTGGGCCCCATTCAGTTGCTAAGATATTAGCAATTTGGAAATCGGGTTCCCATAGGAGGGATAACCTGCTTGTTCAACATTTAGTGTGGGCTACAACCCCTTCAATAGCAGTAGGAAATAGGTTATGACTTCACCATTAAAAGGGAAATTTTGTAATCCTTGGTGTAGGCGTTGATGGTACACCTCCCAATGAATGGTAACCATGGGGCATCCATAGCAGCAAGGAAAATGTAAAGGAATGTCAATGACAATTAAACCTTCTGTCTCCTTTTTTATCGGCCTCAATTGTAACCACTATTTTAAAAATGCCTCACACCTGTCCCTTGGAGTCTTCATAATCGCTTCTAATTACAACCATCATAAGCGTTCTATAAATCAAACAACGCTATCTTTAAACTTGGGATAAAGCTTCAAATGGACACACATCCCAGTGTTGACCCATCATCAATCACACATTACCAGCTGATCCTTTTCTTTTAACTTTTAACCTTATTAAAAACAGAGCTTTGGTGTGATTTCCTTCTTGGGAGGAGCTCATCATCAGAAAAAAGGTTATTATTGAGAGGGATTATGCTGACTAACCTACAAAATCAGCTATTGATATTTGTGATGAAAACTGAAATCTAAACCATTACTTTTAGGTAAAGCTTCTCGGTGTTTCTTCAAAGAGACGAGTAGGTCCCAAATGCTTACATTCGTATGGGTTCTTTTCAACTGTTTTTTATTTCAAAGCATCATCTTCAGATTTTTTTGTGTTTATCACACCCGCATGAGCTTGCCTTCGCTTTTCCTCCTCTAGCTTGATCAATATCTTGGTTGATATTCTCTGACCACTACAGGTCATTGTGGTTCCACAGCTCTTCTTCCTCTTCTTCCTCGCTACTCCAACGTTCAGAGTAACGGATTCAACTAATCTCATTCCTCACTCCGTTACCAAAACTTCCTCTCATTGGTCCAATCAACTCTTCATCACTATCCTCATACATTTAGGACCATTACAAAAGGTCTACTCCAACAGCATCCTCCCTCTCTTTTTCCTTCTCCTCCTCAAATTCAGCATCACCTCCTCGGGAGTCTTTCTAGGAACTCAACCATATACAAATTTCTTAGGAGCAGCACATTATCGGACGTTAGGAAAGTTGCGAATAGTCCTCGTGCTCGCCTGACTTTTTCCGGGTTAGTACCTTATAATCCATTTGGTTAAATTTTTTTCGATCTCAGCCTCAACCGTAGGCAATTGTATAATTGGTTGTGAACTTTGCTTTTTGTATTTTTACTAGGGGAAGTGGTAGTATGAACTAGATCAAAAATTTCTCGGTCAAGGATGTGTTGACGCGTGATTTTATGCCCTCCACCTGACCCAATTGATGGAAATATGAGACAAGGGGACAAGGTATCACGGAAAACCGGAAGTGTTTGAACCAATTGAATCAAACGCCCAAAAGGCAGCTGACCCGCTGTTTAGCGGCTGCGTTCATGCAGCTAGTTTACCTGGGTGACGGCACTCTTAGATGCACGTCACGCAGCTCTAACGGACTGGACCACCTCTGGCGCGCGCCTGTGCAACGGCCTACCACTGTTTGTATGGATACGACGGCAAAACTGTTATAAGAGTAAGTCGCGTTACACAGGTTTACGGTGTGCGTCACGCAGATTATACCCGCGTGACGCGGACTGCCCTGTTGCCCTAGCCATATTTAAATACAATATTTTCATCAACAAAAAACGGGACTTTTTTGACATTTTCTTTGATTCATGGCTCTTAAAAAAATGAAAAGCTTTAACCTAAGTACAAAAACGGCTAGGGTTTTCTTCCCCAGAACTCAAGTGAGTAATCTTGCAGGAAGATCGAGCCCTCAGACATTTTTGGTTTTGGAAATCCAAAAAGAAAAACAAAAAAAAGATAAAGAGACAAAAGAGAGAAAAGGTAAAAGGAAAAAAAAAAACGTTTGCTTGATAACAACGCTTCTGGCGAATTCGTGATACAAACATCTCTAACTTACTTCAGTGCATGCAAATCCTCAAATCTAGGCTAGGTAACGATTCTAAACTTCTCTTTTTTCATTCTAATATTCTATCTCTTAAAAAATCTCATTTTTCTAGTGTTTTGGTTGTTTGGTATATATAACGCCATTTCCCATTTCTGAGTAATTTCTGAGTTGTGTATAAACCACTGTTAACAGAAAAAAGAAACGTAAAAAAGGTAGTTTTGAAAGGTAGTTGCGCGGGACCAGAGCAGTCCGTCACGCAAAGCTCACTACCTGCGTGACGCCCGGCTGGTTTCATGTCCAAAAGGTCTTTAATTTCGGACCGGATCACCTGCGTGACGCAGCTATTTGTATACCCAGTATACTTTTATCCTCCATATTTTGTATTTAATGTGATATTCTTGGAAATAAATAATCAATAAAGTTGAGATTTGAAATAAGTCAAAAATAGTTCCGTCACGTAGGTAGGAGTTCCGTTCACGCGACTTGCTCCTCCATAGAACACTCGCGTGACGCGGAACATGTTCTAAGTACCAGTAATATGATAGTCCAAAATCTGTGGAACCCCTACCCCAAATATCAAAGCATGCAAATGCATGTTGACCAAGAAGAAATGCACGTGAATGTATTGAGTCGCCACCTTTGTTAATTATTTTAGGGTAAAATAGGAAAAACCCTAAAGTGACTCCAAATTTTAATGTAACCTAATTACTAGATTAATTAACCCAATATTTTATGGCCATTGGTCTACGAACCCGAGGTGGATCCCGAGACTATGTCATGCTGCTAAACTAACCAATATGCAATGAATTGATTTGCAAGGTAATTGGACAAATGAAAATGTTTTATGTTGATTTTGACATGCCGCTCGGGGTTAAATCTCAAAACGTGGCCTATGTACTTCCGTTTGAATGGAAGATCAAAGTCGACGTTAGTCAATAGGCCTCTCTCTAGAGGGCTTTGAATGGGGGATGCTTTATGCATGAGTGTGGTGTATGCTTTGTTGCATTTTGTTTAGGCTTTTGCCTGAAAATTGATTTTTAGGCATTTTGAATGCCAAAAATTGTTGATTTAAGGGGACTTTTAGCCAAAAAAAAGAATGATTTAGGGCAAATTTGTGCCAAAAGATTTATGTGATTTAAGGCGATTGTCGCCAAATGCTTGATTTAAGGCTTTTAGCAAAAGTTTGATTAATTTAAGGCTTTTAGCCAAAAAGAAGGTTAATTTAGGCAATCCTGTTTGCCAAAAGATGATTATTTTAGGCGATTTGTCGCCAAAATTATTGATTTAAGGCTTTTTACCAAAAAAGGGAATGATTTAGGCAAATTGTTGCCAAAGAATTTGATTCAAGCGATTTGTCGCTGAAAGTAGTTAATCTATGTTATAGGCAATTGTGTTTTGCCAAAATTGATTTAAACTGGATTGTAATGTAGCAATTATTGCCCAATAAAAAACTGTTTTGAATTAAAGCTTTTTTAGCCAACAATTATTGATTATTGGACTTAAAGCCAGGATTTGTTTCGAAATAAAGCGATTTATACCATAGGCTTTAATTTAACTAGGTATTTTAAAGCCAAATATTGTCGGATTTAGGCTTTAATTACACATTTATTTATTAACCGCGGCATTTAGGCCTAAACTTATTGTATTTGAGGCAGTTATTTGCCTAAAATGTCATTGATGCATTTTATGCAGTTATAGAATTATTGGGAGCTAGAAGAGAAGAATGTATGAAAGCTTAAAAATTAAATAGGCAGAGTTTGCGCTTCATGTACCTGATTAATCGACGGCCACTTTTTAAACTACAAAGTTAAGCTCCTCGTTAGGAATATTAATTATTTAATTTTAAATGACCAAATAAAAACAAGCAAGAAAATAATAAAGCTAAATTAAAAAATGCAGAAAAGTAGTAAAAGAATTCGCAAGAGCTAAAGGGAGAAGGAGCGTCCGTCAACACAGGATGAGTGAGAAAAACAGAAGGCCCGGGGGCCACTATTTTATAGGCGAAAAATCAGACTGTTTCGACGGCTGGGCGCCTGTCTCGACGGCTGGGCCGCCAGTTCGGCGGGCTGGGTTCGGCGGCCGGCGGTTTGGCCATGGAAGCCCAGCGGCTGGGCCGCCGTGCCTGGTGCGTTTTGCTAATTCTCACTCCGAGGCTTTTCCGGGAGGCTCCGGACTTCGAAAAAAAATTCCGAGACCAGTTTCGCGATCCTCGCGACGTTCCGGGGACGTTTCAAGTACCATATTGCATACTTTTGATAAACTTTCCAAAATTGGCCTTCGGTTCCGGCCGAAGGCCATTTTGGGAAAGTTTATCAAAAAAAGTATTTATGGCCAATTATGGGACTTGAAACGTCCGGAACGTCGCGAAGGATCGCGAAACTGCGTCTCGGAATTTTTTTTCGGAAGTCCGGAGCTCCCGGAAAACCTTCCGGAGTGAGAAATTAAGCAAAACACCAGGGCACGGCGGCCCAGCCGCTGGCTTCCAATGGCCCAAATACCGTCCGGCCGCCCGAAACCCAGCCGCCGAACCCTGGCGGGCCAGCCGTCGAGACAGGCGGCCCAAGCCGTCAAACAGTCTGATTTCGCCTATTAAATAGTGCCCCTGGGCCTTCGTTTTTCTCAACTCAGTTCTGTGTGACGGACGCTCCTTCTCCCTTACGCTCCTTTGCGATTCTTTACTACTTTTCTGCATTTTTTATTTAGCTTTATTATTTCTTGCTTTGTTAATTTGGTCATTTAAAATTAAAATTAATTAATATTTCCCTTAACGAGGGAGCTTAACTTTGTTAGTTAAAAGTGGCCCGTCGATTAAATCAGGTACATGAACAAACTCTGCCTATTTTAATTTTTAAGCATTTTCATACATTCTTCTTCTTCTACTCCCAATAATTCTATTAAACTGCATAAATGCATTCATGACATCTTTAGGCAAATAAACTGCCTCAAATAAATAAGTTTAGGCTTAAATTTGCCCCGTTAATAAATAATCGTTGGTATTAAAGCCTAAATCGAACAATATTTTGGCTTAAAAATAACCTTAGTTAAATAATAGCGTATGGTATAATCGGCCCTTATTTCGAACAAATCTGGCTTAAGTCCAATTAATCAATAATTTGGCTAAAAAAGCTTTTTAATTCCAAAACACGTTTATTGGCACATAAAATGCTTTACATCAATACAATCCAGTTAATCAATTTTGGCAAACACCATTTGCCTATAAATAGATTAACTACTTTTCAGCGACAAAATCGCTTGAATCAATCTTTTGGCAAACAATTTTGCCTTAAAATCATTTTTTTTTTTTTTTTCTTTTTTGGGTAAAAGCCTTAAATCAATAATTTTTGGCGACAAATCGGCCTAAAATAAATCATCTTTTGGGCAAACAGATTTGCCTAAAATCAACCTTCTTTGCTTAAAAGCCTTTTAAATTAATTCAACTTTTTTGCTAAAAGCCTTAAAAATCAAGCATTTTGCGCGAACAATCGCCTAATCACATAAATTCTTTTTGGCAACAATTGCCTTAAATCATTCTTTTCTTGGCTAAAAGGCCTTAAAATCAAACAATTTTTTGGCAATCAAATGCCTTAAAAATCAAATTTTCAGGCAAAATGCCTTAAAACAAAAATGCACAAAAAGCATACACACACTCATGCATAAAGCATCCCCATTCAAAGCCCTTAGAAAAGAGGCCTATTGGAACTAAACGTCGACTTGATCTTCATTCAAACGGAGTACTATTAGGCACGTTTGAGGATTTAACCCCAGCGGCAAGTTCAAAATCACATAACATTTTCATTTTGGTCCAATTACCTTGCAAATTCATTCATTCAAAATTGGTAGTTTAGCAGCATGACATAGTCTTCGGGAATCCACCTGCGGTTCGTAGACCATTGCCATAAATATTGGGTTAATTAATCTGTAATTTAGGTTAATTAAAATTGGAGTCACTTAGGTTTTTTTCCTATTTACCCTAAAATAATTAAAACAAAGTGGCGACTCATACATTCACGTTGCATTTTCTTTCCTTGGTCTCACTCATTTCATGCTTTAGATATTTGGGTTAGGGTCACAGATTGGACTATTCTATTACTGGTAACTTTAGAACAGTCGCGTCACGCTGAGTGTTCTATGGAGGAACAGTCGCGTGACGGAACTCCTACCTAACGTGACGGAACTATTTTTGACTTATTTTCCAATCCTCAACTTATGATTATTTATTCAAGATATCACATTAAATACAAATATGAGGATAAAAGGTATACTGTGTATACCAAAATAGCTGCGTCACGCAGTGATCGTCCGAATTAAAGGACTTTTGGACATGAACAGCCGCGTCTCACGCAGTAGGTAGCTGCGTGACGCCGGACTGCTTTTCTGCGTCCGCAAAACTACCTTTTTCAAAACTACCTTTTTACGTTTCTTTTTTGTTAAACATGTGGTTTAACAACAACTCAGAAAATACTCAGAAATGTGCAAAATGGCGTTTAACCAATCTTACCAAACTAACAAACACTAGAAAAAATGAGATTTTTAAGAGATAGAATTATTAGAAATGAAAAAAGAGAAGTTAGAATCGTTACCTACGCCTCAGATTTGAGGATTGCATTGCACTGAAGTAGTTTAGAGAAATGTTGTATCACGATTCCAGAAGCGTTGTTATCAAGCAAACGTTTTTTTTTTTTCTTTTACCTTTCTCTCTTTTTTGGGCTCTCTTTATTCTTTTTTTTTTTGTTTTTTCTTTTTGATTTTCCAAAACCAAAAATGGTCTGAGGCTCGATCTTCCTCAAGATTACTCACTTTGAGTTCTTGGGGAAGAAAAACCCTAGCCGTTTTTGTTAAAACTATAGGTTAAAGCTTTTCAATTTTTTTAGAGCCCATGAATCAAAGGAACAATTGTCAAAAAAGTCCCGTTTTTTTTGCTGTTTAAATATTGTATTTATATGGCCTAGGGGCCAAACAGCGGCAGTCGCGTCACGCGGGTATAATTCTGCGTGACGCACCGTAAACCTGTGTAACGCCCGACTTTACTCTTCATTACAGTTGCCGCGTTCCATACAAACAGTGTAGGCGCTTGACCACAAGGCGCGCGCCAGAGGTGGTCAGTCCCGTTAGAGTTTGCGTGCGACGCATCTAAAGAGTGCCGTCACCCAGGTACTTAGCTGCATGGACGCGCCCTAAACCACGGGTCAGCTTCCTTTGGGCGGTTTTGATTCAATTTTGTTTCAAACGACTTCCGGTTTACGTTGATTACCTTGTCCCTTGTCCTCATTCATCATTTGGGGGTCAGGTGGAGGCATTAAATCACGCGTCAACCACACCTTTACCGATAAATTTGATCATAGTTCATTTACTACCACTTCCACCAAAGGCAAAGTTCACCACCATTAACAATTGCCTACGGTTGAGGCATGGATGATCGAAAAAAATTTAACCAATGATTATAAGTAACTAAACCCGGGAAAAGTCAAAAGCCGAGCACGAGGACTATTTCCACTTTCCCTACATCCATAAATGTGCTGACCTACCTAAGAATTTTGTATTATGGTTTGAGTCTAGGAAAGGACTTCCCGAGGAGGTGATGGCTGAATTTTGAGCGAAGGAGAAGGAAAAAGGAGGGAGATGCTGTTGAGTAGATCTTTGTAATGCGCTCTTAAAAATGTATGGGGGATAGTGTATGAAGGAGTGATTTGGACAATGAGAGAAGTTTGGGTACGGAGTGAGGATGAGATAAGTGAATCCGTTTACTTCTGAACGTTGGCAGTTAGCGAGAGAAGAGGAAAGAAAGAGCTGTTGAAACCACATGACTGTAGTGGTCAGAGATAATTCAACCAGATATGATCAAGCCTAGAGAGCGAAAAAGCGAAGGCAAAGCTTCATCGGGGTTGTTGATTAACACAAAACGAAGATGATGCTTTGATAAAACAGTTTGAAAACAGGAACCCATACGAATGTAAGCATTTTGGGACCTACTCGTCTCTTTGGCAAGAAAACACCTAGAAGCTTTACTAAAAGTATTGTTAGATTCCAGTTTTCATTCCACCAAATATCAATAAGCTTGATTTTGTAGGTTAGTCCAAGGCATAAATCTCCTCATATAATAACTTTTCTGATGATGAGCTTCCTCCCGAAGGAAGGAATCACACCAAAGCTCTGTTCATAAAAGGTTAAAGTTAAAGAAAGATCATCTTGGTAATGTGATGATATGATGGCTCAACAACTGGATGTGTGCTCCATTGAGCTTTTATCCAAGTTTTAAGATAGCGTTGTTGATATAGAACCTTTATGATGTTGGTAATTAGAGCTTTATGAAGACTCCAAGGGACAGGTTGAGGGGCATTTTTTAAAATAGTGGTTACCCAATGAGGGCCCGTAAAAAAGGAGACAGAGTTTATTGTTCATTTGACATTCCCTTTACATTTTTTCCTTGCTGCTAGGATTGCCCATTGGTTACCATTCATTGGGAGGAATGTACCATCAACGCATACACCAAAGGGATAAAATTTTCCCTTTTAATGTGGAGTCATAACCATTCCTACTGCTAATGCAAAGCGGGTGTAGCCACACTTAAATGTTTGAAAGCAGGTTATCCCCTATGGACCTATTTTCCCAAAATTGCGTATACTTAGCACTTGACATGGGGCCACTATCTCAACATGATAAAAGAAGATGAATTATAAAGAAGGGGAAAGACTTGGAAAAGAAACCAACAAGGGGATCACCAGAGCTATGAGAAATTCATTACACAAAAGAAATTGCTCTGGGTTCAGGGTATAAAAATGGAAGCAAACCACAAGACATAGGGCTTGTTGGACAATAGATGGACATTTTGTCCCGTTTCGAGTGAGGCATTTCCTTCTTCGTGTCTGCCGATTAGAGCCATTTTGGAGCACAAGGGGATAAAACATACCCAGGTTTTGGAAAATTTCTTGAGGATATAATTGGACATTCTTTTTGGTGGTTGACCCCAAGGCACTAGAGTCTAAGTCTGAAGAAGAAAAGAAAGAGAAAAAGAAAACCCGAGAAAGGGGGGGTTGAGGGGCCAACCAAGGGCCGAGGGGAAGACAAGAATTGAAGAAAAGAAGAGGAGGAACAAGCTGCCAAGAAAGAGAGAATAAGGGCAATAAAGGAAGGCAAGCCGCTGATAAAGGAAAGAAGAGGGACCCTGCAAATCAAGTTCTTAAAAGCGATCTAAGCCTTATATAGAGGAAGAGCTTTGAAGAGATGAGACCCCCTTTCTGATGTTGTGATTCTGTTAAAGATGAGGTTTGATTGTAATGAACTATCCATTCTTTTCAATGAAATGAACTTTTAATTTTGCTTGCTTGTTTGGGTTCTTTCCTGATGGTCCATTTCATTAAGTAGATAGGCACATGCGATATTTTAACATTAAATTCATCATTGCAGCTTGAATTTAATATTGCGCACAAAGATAATTCCACGGAATTTTATTAAATTGGCGGCCTAACCTAACGCTTAGAGTTGAAAACAAAAATTTCCAAAGTCTACTTCATGGACAAAAAAGGAAGTCTTCGGCATGAGTTATGAAAGACATGATAGGGATAGACAGGTCTTATAGCTGACACATTAATTTCCCTCTGTATCCTTTTAGAGCGTAAACCAGATGCAAATAGAATAGAAGAAGGTTAAGACCCAAAAATGGCTGAGAAGATTAAAGAGGGAAGTGACCAAGCAGATAGATGTCAGATTTCTAGAAGTAGTTCCACTATCCAGAATGCGTTAGCGAATATAGTCCTTTACTTCCCAGACAGGGACTGAAAGGGTTTATTTAATTTGTGATGTTGACTACAAGGGATCTGAACAAAGCATCACTGAAAGGATTGATTTTCCTCTCCCTAATATTGATTTATCCTGCTATTTTTGATAGTTGGACCAATGATGGGATGGCTATTCTATTATGGATCGATTTTGTAGGGTATAATAAAAGATTCTCATTGACACTACTGGATAAGGTCAAGGCAAACATTTGTGAGGGGACAGTTTTGAAAACTTTTTTGCATACCGGGTGAATGCGTTTGGGCTTAAAAGAACATTGGGGCTACCTACAAAGGATGGCCTAACACATTATTTCTAATTGACATGATCATAAGGCACTGAGTTTATATTGATTTTGATATGATTCTCATGACTAAGACACCAAAAAGAGCATCCATCAGCCCTGGAGCGGTTCTTAATAGAGTGATAAATACAAGCTACGGCTGAACCCGAAGGAAGTTGTTGGCTTTGTTTAGGTTAACCTCTGAGAAATGTTTAGGATTCATAGTAGGTCTAAAGGATATGAGATCGATCCAAGACAAGATTTAAGCAATTCAAGAATGGAGCCGCCTAAGACAGAAAAGCAAGTGAGAAGTTCTCTTGGAAAAGATCAGTTATATCAAACAGGTCATATCGAAGTTGCTATAATATGGTGATCAAATCTTCAAGCTGGTTAAGAAAGATCAGCAGTTAAAGTGGGAACCAATCATTTTGCCAGATAGCTTTCGACAAAATTAGGGATTATTTGTTAAAGTCCCAATTTTATGCCCACTTAAGGCAAGGAAAACCTTTTAATTTATGTACTTGACAGCTGGAAGATGCTGGAATTGGAACCATGTTTAGCACAAACTAATAAAGCAAGTGTTTGAGAAGGAAGTGTTACTACTGAGCAAAAAGCTTTCTTCCAAATGAATAGAAATATAACTTGATTAAAAAGAACGTGCTTAGCATTGGTTATGCGGCAATTAGAAAGCTTTGGACAACTTTACTTTAAGTCTTATTAAGTAATATCGGGTATCAAGGATGGATTCGGTCAATCATTTGTATGGAACACCAGCCTGAGTACGAAGGAAGCTAGCAAGATAGTTAAATTCTGTTATCAGGAATTTGATATTAAGTATCCTACAAAGAAACCATTCAAAGGAACGAGTAGTTACAGACTTTTTAGTAGGAACTCTAGTTGAAGACCATATGAAACAATGGAGATTGATTTCCCAATTGAACATTGACCTTATAGAAAAGGAAGGGATGTGTAGACGCCTCAAATTTTTGCCCCTTTTAAAAGGTTCAGTATGATACCCACCATTTTTTGTATAAAATTGGATTCGGGACTCCTCGATTGCTCCAATTTTTTAGGACTAATCCATAGCTTGTGAGATTATCTTTACGTGTTTTAAGCCAACCTACTTTTTTTAGTTACTGGGGCATTTTGTGACAAAACCTGGCCTAAGAAGCGCTGTTGGCTCTGCTCGACATGCTTCCGGTTGACTGCATCGTTTTTTGGCATGCACCCGATTCGTTTTTAGTAAAATGGGCCAAAGTCCTGTTGCGGGCCAGGACAGTGGGCATTTTTGCCATACCTGTCAGGACCTTTTCATATGTAGTGCTTTGTTCCCAAATTTTGATTATAACGAGGACAGAAGCAGTAAGAAGGATGAGAAGTCCAATCACCCAAGTGAAAACCAAGGCAGCCTTAAATGGGCCACCCCAAATCTCAAATGCTATAGATAGGCATTTGGGGGTGAGCCAAAGGAGGAATTTTGGATTGCTTAACAAAACTCCTGCGTGATTTTTCCCTCAAAACTCCCTTAATCTAAATCTTTAACTAATTTTATTGCATTTAAGGTTAAGAGAGAAGTTTTCTTTAAAGAAATCTTAGTGGGTTTGCATTAATCTTTCTAAAAACCAACCACTTACTTTAATCTTGAATCTTCGGACTATTGGATGAAGACCCTAATTTTTGGGTTTCTTCATCCACTTATGAACAAACCTTCAAAAAAATTCTTCAAAAGTAGTTTCTAGAACCTTTAGTCTCATTCCTACCACCTTTTTTCTTTCCTTTTTTTTTCAATGCTTTAAACACCTTCTTTCGGTGGTTTGGTTGCGAGGGATTGAGGCATCAACCAAACAGGGGTATCTATGCTTTGTGCATGCACAGCCTGAGACAATGGCTTAAGCTTACAGTGTGTGGTATGCCCACCACAAAGCTTGTGGCTTGCACCATATTGAGCCTTAATTTCTCTATTTTTGACCAAAACACTTTGAACTTTTCTTGATCTGGGAAGGGGCCTTATGCCACTACGTGGGTCCCACAAAGTCCACACTATGTTGGCGCAACGACATAGCCCTTGTGGCATAGGCCCTTCATTTCAGAGGTCCAAAATCATTAAAAAATCAATAAACGCCCTTTTTCGGAGAATCTAGTAACCTAGCTCCAATTCCTTAAAGGTTTGGATGCGTATTTGGTCACTGTTTAAGACGCTCAAAGTTTTGCCCCTAAAAGTTCAATGATTTGATACACCATTTTTTCTCTATTAAAATATAGATCAAGACTCCGATTGCTTCGATTTTCGGACCAATGGTCCCATGGCTGAGATTATCTACATGTTTAACCATTTTTTACTTTTTTTTCGCGGTTTATAGGGCCGTTCGCGGCAAACAAAAACGGGGCCTGAGAAGTGCGTTGGGCTTGCCGACGCACTTCCAGTGCATCGCCTCATTTTGCATGCCACTCTGTCTATTTTAGTTAAAGTGGAACCCGGATCCCGTCGTAGTGATAGACAGTGGCATTTTACCATCCGTCAGCTCTAAATTTGGTCACCCATCGTTAAAGGCCTATTCAATAGGCATTGGGGTGAGCCAATTGTTCTGCAATGAATGACTAAAATGGTTTATCCAAATTTTTGGCTAATTAGGGACAACGAAGGGCTGTAACAACATTTGAGCAATTACCAATTTGCAGTTCTCAAATGTGTCAAGTAGTACAAAAAGAATGTTCAGACGGAGTATTGTTAAGATGTGTATCGAGAAGAAACGTTACAAGATTATTTGTTAACACCATCGCTTCGTCTCCAGAGACCAAATAATTGATTACCACCATTCGGGTTGCCAGAGGCACCTTCCTCAACTAACATTATAATTCATTATTATCAGGTTATGAATTAGAAGTGATTAATATTCACCAAGTTTAGCAAGTAATAAATTTTTTTTTTTTGAAAATTGATTTGGAAGAATCCTACAGAAAAACTGTAAGAGTTTCCCCCCTAAAAATTGAAGTCGCCAAAACATGTGAATACAAAGACACTCCCAAAATTCAAAACTCCAAACCACCCTTTCAAACTTCCAGTCACCAAAAACACAACCATGACAGCACTTCTTATAACTTCATAACCATAGTAATTCCTCATTTAGACATTTAATACAAAATCAATCAAAATCAAATGAAATTTATTTATATTATTTTCAAGTCCTAATAATCCAACCATGCCAAACTATTTAGAAAATAATTTTATATCAAAATCATTAAATAAGTCCCATCGCTTAACTCAAAATGTATACTCCAAAATAATTTATAGCATTATACTTAAGTTATATAACTCGATAAAACATAATCTCCTAAACTAGATAATATTATATATGCCATAATTCTTAATTTGCATAAAATCTAAATCTACTTACTACCAAAAATAGTCTTCTTTCTGCTCTGATGCTACTCTTTTTAGTCTTTGGGCAGCCAAAATCACGGTCTTCAAAACTGCCCATAATAAAAATCAACGCGTTGAGTATTAAAAACTCAACAATTGCTCATAATTCACATACTTACCCAATGTTGCCGACGGCAACATACTTAAAACATAAATTTTAAAAGAAATTCATTTTATATAAAATAAAACAATTTGGATAACCCAAAGCATTGAGTTCACATTGATAGCACATAATTTTGTAATTTTACTTAACAATCATTAGCAACTATAGTCATCATCATATCATTCATTATTCACATCATATTATCATTTACCCTTGATGTTTTATTTCACCCTTAAAGCATGATTTTCATTTTTAATAATAACAATAGTTCAAAAACATATTCCAAAAACAAAGATCTAATTGTTATAAACATAAATCTTTAATTAATTTAAGTTTCTTTGAAAATTATTTTTTTTTTAAAGAGGCTCTCATACACTTAGGAAGAGAAGAGGAAGTGGATAAGATTCATTAAACTTATGAATAAATGTGCCTTTATATGCCACATAATCATATAGGCCTTTAAGGGCCTTATCATAAAACATATTGGAGTGCATCCTCTCTAACATAAGGTACCCACGTGCCTAGCAATATGATCATAGCTTTCATATCATAAGGGCATCAAAATGCCGATTCATGCTCATCTTATATAATAAATCAAATCACATATCCCAAATTCACACCAAGTATATTAGAGCCCAAAACATATTCTTTTTAATTCATAACATTCTCATAAAGTTCATTTTTCTTTTAGTCTTTTTAAAATTCATATTATTTATGTTTAGTTTAGAACCTCAAGTAATTCAGTTAAAAGTTCATTTTGCTTAAGCATAATATCATTATTTCATAATAAACACTTTGCAAAAACTTATGTCTTATATTTCATCAAAACAATCCTAAAAAACATTACAACATAATCAAGAGGACTTTCATTCATACATTGATTTCTAAACATACCTTTATCCAAATAAAAAAACCTTGATTCAATCATAAAATCCTCATTTCTCAAGGTATAGCATAAGCATTCATCCAAAAACTTTTCACACGTATATTATTTGCCATCAATACTTGTTTTCCCCCGGAGAAAATTCAAAAGGTTTATTGTTTTGATATGTATGTTTATTTTGGAAAAGTGTCGTTGATAAAAACCTCTTTTTGGATAATGCCAGCGATGCCGTTTAAATCGGTCTTTTACCAAAATTATTTGAGTCGCCACCATTTATCTTCGGCAATGGACCGTTTCCAATTTTTATTTTTAAAAAAGTGGACTTCATTTAACCCGATTTTATTCAAGGCCCTTTTATTTAGAAAAAAACTGGCTCATGCGTTTACCAAGTACGATTCTAGGTAAGGAATTAGGTTACCTATCGTCGGCCCGTTGGAAGCCGACGCCCGGAAAAACCGGGCCTCTTCTCAACCTTACCGATTTTCTAAATTGATTTTATTAGAAAAGCCAATTATTTTAAACCCAACCCGAACAAATCGAACGAGTTCCTTATATGGCAAAATTATTTAATCGTCCCAAATAAAGTTCATCTATTGCATCCATTTCATAAAAATTAAGCATCACATCCATCATTCAATCCACCATATACATCAAATAAAAATTTAAAAGGACCCACTCTTGCCTTATGGGTTAAAGGCGCGGCCCACAAACCGAATTTAATTAATATAATTTAATTGATAAAAACAATAAGAAATAAATCCTAAAAATCTTCATACTCATCAATAATTAATTTGATTTAGTTTATTAAGACTCAGTTTGCCCATAATTGCATCATTTTCTGGCGTTAGGATTAAAAAATCTATTTAATGAAATGAAATTAAAATAAAATAACAAAAAATTAAATTGGAAAACTAGGAAACAGTCGGCGTCACGCGGGTGTTTCTTATGGAAGAACAGTCGCGTGGCGCAACTCTTGTCTTTAATTCTGGAACCTAATAAAAAGTTGCGTCACGCAGCTGTTCTATTGAAGAACAGTCGCTGTGACGGAAAACTCTATCATATTAACTGGTACTATAGAACAGTCGCGTCACACGAGTGTTTTCTCTATGGAGGACAGTCGCGTGACCGAAACTTCCTACCCTACGTGACGGAACTATTGTTGACTTATTCCAAATCCTCAACTTTATTGATTATTTATTCAAAAAGATATTCACATTTAAAATACAAATATGAGGATAAAAAGTATACTAGGTATACAATAATAGCTGCATCACGCAGGTGTGGTCCAGTTCCAATTAAAGGACTTTTGGACATGAAACAGCCGATCCACGCAGGGTTAGTAGCTTGCGTGACGCGACTGCTCTGGTCCCGCAACTACCTTTCAAACTACCTTTTTTAACGTTTCTTTGTTAAACAGTGGTTTAACACAACTCAGAAATACTCAGAAAATGGGGCAAAAATGGCATTTAACCAATACCAAAACTAACCAAAATACTAAAAAATGAGTTTTTTAAGAAGATAGAATATTAGAAATGAAAAATAGGGAAGTTTAGAATCGTTACCTAGGCCCTCAGATTTGAGGATTGCATGCACTGAAAGTTAGGTTTCAGAAGATGTTGTATCACGATTCTAGAAGCGTGGTTATCAAGCAAAACGTTTTTTTCTTTAACTTTCTCTCTTTTGCTCTCTTTATCCTTTTTTTGTTTTTCTTTGATTTTCCAAAACCAAAAATGTTCTAATGCCTTGAATCTTTCCTCAAGTTTACTCACTTTTGAGTTCTTGGGAGAAAACCCTAGCCGTTTGTTTTAAACTTAGTGGTTTAACTTTTTTCAAATTTTTTTAGAGCCAAGAATCAGAGAAAAAATGTTCAAAAAAGTCCCTTTTTTGCTGTGAAATGTTGTATTTATATGGCTAGGGCAACAGGGCAGTCGCTCACGCGGGTTAGAAGCTGCGTGATGCACCCGTTAAACTTTGTTGTGACTAACTTACTTTTTCGTACAATTTCGCGTTATCCATACAAAAACGTTGCAGCGCCGTTGCACGGTGTGCGCGCCAGAGGTGTCAGTTCCCTGTTAGAGCTGCGTGACGCATCTAAAGGAGTGTCGTCACGCAGGTACTAGCTGCCATGACGCAGCCCAACACGGGTCAGGCTCCTTTGGGCGGTTTGCATTCAATTTTTTGGTTCAAACACTTTCTGGTTTATCGTGATACCTAGTTTTCCCTTGTCCTCATATCATCATTGGGGTTCAAGTGGAGCATTAAAAATCACCGTCAACAGTTTGCCCCCCACTATTATCCATTATTGTATAAAACGATTATGTTTAAAAGTGTGTCAATTGACGCGCCTTTTCTATCAGGCAATCCTTCTCTTAAGGCTCGATTTGATCGGCTTGGAAAGATGCTTGAATCCAATCATCTTTGGGTCACCTCCTAAGCTCGGGTTTTGATCGCTTCGTCGATTCATCCAACATGTGAATGACTTCAAAGCTCGTTTTAATCGGCTTGGTGGAAGACACCTTCGCGGGCTCGGTTTGGATCGCGCCTGAAGGGTTTTTGAAGATTTGGTCACCCTTCTCAGCTCGTTTTGAATTCGGCTTCGTCGGTCCATCGAATCTGAACAGAAGACATCTCGAAAGCTCGGTTTATCGGCTCAAAAAAAATGTTGATTGGTAAACAAAGTCTTTCGAAGCTCGGTTTTGATCGGCTTGAAGAAGCTTTGATTCTGGCCCACCTACTCAGCTCGATTCGATCGGCCTTTGTCGGCTCCAGTCTTTGAAAGAGCATCTTTCGAGACTCAGTTTGATCGGCTCAAGAAGAACGTTGATTTTACCCTGGTCAACTTCGCAACTCCAACATCATTGATTGGCCGAAGAAATTCCCGAACAGCTTCGCAATACATCATCACTGATCGGAAGGACCCCTATTGTGAATTACTCAAATTTTGAGGCTCGAAAAAGCCTGTTTTTCTGGGACTACGCGACAGTCCGACACGGACCGAAGGCCATTTTGGAAGTTCACCGAAAGTATGCCAATATGGGTTACTTAAAACGTCCGGAAAAAATGATTCGCCGAGGTCGCGGAAACAGATCCCGGAATATTTTTTGAGATTCCGAAACTCCTTGAAAAAACTCCTCTTGAATGTGAAAGCGGCCCAAGGGGCCGCCGCCCGAGCCACGGCGGACACCTGCCGCCGGGGACATCGGCGGCATGCCGTCCCTAGGGCCCGTTTTTGGCCTATAATTGGCCATTACCTCTTCATTTTTTGGCCACTCCTGTCTTTGTACGGGACGATTCTTTCTCTTCTCACGCGATTTTTCGATTCTTTTACCGCTTTTTGGCATTTTAATTTAGTCTTTATTGTTTTTTATGTTGTTTGCTGATACTTGGCCACTAAAATTAAACAAATTTTCTAATTAATTAAATTAATTTCCCCAAACGAGAGCTAAATTCTGGAGCTAAGAAGCGGTCGCCCAATTTTAATCAGGTACTAACGAAACTCTGCCTATTAATTTTAGCATTTCATGCATATTCTTCTTCTTACTCCGATTCTGAATTAAAGTTGTTGCATAAAATGGCGTTCACGTCATCAATTCGACAAAATAAAACTGCCTCCAATTAAAACATGATTAAGTTTAAACGCCGATTAATTGATAATCGTTGGTATTAAAGCCTAAATCAGAACAATATTGGCTAAAAAGTGCCTATGTTAATTAATAATTATGGTATGAGTTGTCCTTATTTTTCGAACACTTTCACCTAAAGTCCAATTAATCAATAATTGTGACTAATTGGTTCTCGGTTTCCAAATCACGTTTTTTTTTCTTGGCAATTAAAATGTCTACTCTAATTAATTATTCTGGCCGACAAAATTGCCTACGGTCTAATCGATTTTTTTTTTAGCAAACAATTGCTTTTAAATGAGATTAAACCATTTTTTAGCGACAAATCACCTTAAAATCGGAACAAAGCCGACAATCGCCTTAAAAATCGAACAATTTTGGCAAAAAGCCTTAAAATCGATAATTTCGGCAAATAATGTCTTAAAATCCAACCATTTTCGGCTCAAAGCCTTAAAATCGCATCAATTTCCCGGCAAATTGCCTTAAAATCAACCATTTTCGGCTCAAAGCCTTAAAATCAAAACTATTTTTTGGCAAATGCCTTAAAATGAAACCATTTTTTGGCTCTAACGCCTTAAAATCAATCATTTGAACTTATAAATCGCCAGACAAAATCCCAATTTCGGCAATAATAAGCCGAAACATCAATTTCAGCAAATAATTAAGCTCCGAACATCAATTTTGGCAATAATAAGCCCAAATATCAAATTTGGCGACAAATGCCCGACAACCATTTTTGGCACAAATGCCTTAAAACCACATTTTTTGCGCACGAACGCCTCAACAAATCAATCAACCTTTTTGGCAAAATTGCCTAAACAAAATTGCACGAAGCATTTACACACACTCATTGCATAAAGCATACCCACTCAAGCCCTCTAAAAGAGCCTATCGAACTACGTTGACTTTGATCTTCCATTTCAAAACGGGAAAGTACGTAGGACGTTTGGGGGATTTAACCCCGGGCAGCAAGTCGAAATCACATAAACAATTTTCATTGGTTTCCAATTATTTCATCTCTACACCCTGCAAAGCATTTCCATTTCATGGTTAGTTTCGATCAGCATGATAGTCTCGCAGATCACCTCTGGGTTCGGTAGACCATGCTTTAAAATTGGGTTAATTAATCTAATAATTAGGGTTAATTTAAAAATTGGAGTCACTTAGGGTTTTTTCCTAGTTACCCTAAAAACAATAAACAAAACGGTGGCGACTCACACATCACGTTGCATTTCTTCCTTAGTCACATGCATTCCATATGCATTGATGTTTAGGAGGCGGTTCACAGTTTGGCGAACTCTGCTATGGGAATATATTTATGTTAATCATTTTGCATAAAGTGGACTTTACAATTGTGGAAAAATTAACCTGCCCTCTTTTAGGCGTATTGTTTTATTATGCTTTGTTTTGCGGGTACCCTAATGCCGAAATCAAGTGTTCTTTCCCTTAAGATAACTTTAATATGAAATTTGCGGACTTAAACGTTATTAAAAATATGATTAAGACATTAAAACTTGTTGATTTATTTGCAACGATTGAGAATCTTTTTCTCCATTGCATAAAAAATGAACTTCAAATGAATTTCTTCTCTTCTTTGTTCACAAACTTTCTGAAGTCTGGATTAGCACGTTAGCGCTGAATCGGCAGGTCTCTTTGATTATGTCGACGGACAGCCAAAGCTTCCTCCCTCGTTACGCAACCCATTTCCCTATCCTTTTGGGGGTGGCCCATGAGTATGCGTACCGTTGGACCCAGCAAAACTCTTTGTTTCACCATGGTGGTTAGGTATATCCATGCTTCAAGGTTCAAGGGTCCCTTTAATAAAACCGCATTCTCTATTTGTGTCATAAGCCTATAAACCTATCCTTTTAGGACTGTATGCACCAAATAATGCCGAATCATCTTCATTGAAACGGATTATGACATGTGTTGTGCGGCATCACGAACATATCATAAACACTAAATAAACACCAAAAGGACACAAAACATATTTTTTAAGCATGCACAGTTGGACAAAGAGACGATCTACCTCATATTCAGTTACCCTGATACACAATACCACCTACTGTACCTAATACAAACTTACCCCTCATACTTACAAGGTACCCACTGTTCAAAGTGCCGACGGTTTAGTTGCCGCCACACCTACAGTGCTACACCAATCTTCATCAACTTCAGGCTAAACCAAAATGCATCACTAGCTTGAACATCCAAAACCCTTATGGAACAATTAGAAGTCAGAATGCAAGCTAGCGATGAATAGCATTGGCTGCAAAAGGACCGCCTTAATAGCTGGAACTGGCGGGTAATGGGTTAATGGAAAATGGGGCCTCCGGTTGGAGAAAGGGTCCTGCTTGCCTCTAGGGCCAAAAGACCTCTAATTGCTGCACAAATCATCTTCCCAAAAAACTATAACTTGGATGGACATACCCGCCAAAAAACTGTATCTGAGCTTCGAAGCCCAGAAAATGAGAGAAAAGCTAGAAACTCTTTTTAGAAAGATTCTGTTACTGCCCTTAAAACACACAAAAGAGGTGGTGGACATGGCTCTTTGTCCTTGTCCCCGAAGCAAGATTACCTACAAAATTCAGATGCCCAACATGGGACCCCAAAAATTTTGATGGAACCACTGCGTTCCTAAAACGCATTCTGAAAATGTATGTGGGTTGGCCTGAACCCGGTTTGGGACTGAACAGCGAGCTTCCTTTTGCTCAGTTTGTTCCAACAATCACTTCACGGGTGCTGCTTTTTGAGGTTGGTTGTTAAGCCCTAGGATCGGTCGGAAGCAAGTTGAAGACCTGGGAAGACCATCTGTAATGCATTTAATTTCACCTAGTAGCCGCTTATTTAATATTGGAGGGTGGGATTGTTTACTCGAAAGAGAGTTGGAAACCACCAACAGAAAAACAAATGAGCCCTTTCCCCTCGTTTCCTTTACGAGGTGGAGGGCCCCAAGGCCGCTCAATATGATTCAACCCGGGGAACCCTCTGGGGAATTTAGGAAAAAACCCCAAGTTTTTGGGGGGATCATTTTAATAATTTATTTTTTTTCTTCTTTTTTTCCCCCCTTT
>NW_023591113.1:0-22840 GCF_014843425.1 Jatropha curcas
ATTATAAGGTCCTATGAGCGAAGGACTCAATATTTCCCTTTCACCAAATCTCATACACACGCTCCAAGGGGAAAACCTTAAGGAAATAACTTTCATCACCACATTATACTCTATAATCTCTTCTCTTTAGATCCCACATATGACTTTTGCTCTATCTGCAGGTTGCTTTCAATCTTCTTTTAATTACTTTGATCTTTTCTTCTTGCTTAGTTGAATCATTTTCAGGGAAACCTAGCCAATTGCCTTCACCCAATTCATACCAACATAGGGACTGTACTACATCTACCAATATTTAAAGCTTCATTATGGAGGCATATCCCGATACCTGGTCGTGGTAATGTATATTATAAGCAAAATTCCATCAAAGGCAAATATTATATCCCAGCTAACAACACAATAAAAACTCGAAGAAACAACAAGAAGCATATCCTCAGAAAATATTTGATTAATTCCTCTCAGATGACACCATCGTCAAAGGATGGAAATGCAGTACTAAAATTCATCTAGTGCCCAGGGGCTTTCTGTAAAACTTACCCAAAATCTATATTGTGGAATCTTGGATCTCTATCGGAACACAAATGAGATACAAAGGCCTCCATGTAGATATTCACCAATATATATTATCTGCCAAATTTCTGTAAACTATAGGTCTGATCTTTACAGAGGAAATGAGCACTCTTCGTCAAACTTATCCACAATAACCCAAAACTGCATCAATGTTTTCCTCTGCAGTTCAGTTGGAAAGTCCCATTGAAAATCCATAGTCACTCTTTCACCATTTCCATTTCTGGAATCTAAAGTGAGATTGATGTAATCCTGCTGGTACTTGATGTTCTGGCCTGACTTCGTGACAAAAGTTAGACATTTAGCTACAAATCACAATATCTTCTTCATTTACCAGTCCACCAATTAGTTCCTCTTCAAATCCCTATACATCTTCAGGTCCCGCACTGGATGCTTAGCAATTGGGAATCATTGTGCTTCCTTCAAGATGGAGATGTCTCAAATCTAATCTGAAGGAACATAATTGCACTGCTGTAATAAACCATCTTTACTGACAGAAAAGTCTGGCATTAACTCTTGTGGTCTCGTTGAGAGAATCTTTGATATCATCAAATCATTCGAATATTGTTGCTCTAATCTGAATTCAAACCAGTTAGAGGCTTCACCTGAAGAGATTAACTAACACCCCAATGTCAAATTGGTCTACAACTTTGCATTAATTAGACGAGATCATGACTAGAGATAACTCACTGTAGTTCTCAGGCTAGCAATTAGGTCATTACCGACTCAGTGCATCTGGGGCACACATTGCTTTGCCTGCTGATAATCGATAATACAGTCAATTAATTCTTCTTAATTCAACTCAAGCCATCTTCTCACTGTTTCTCAAAATATCAAACTCCCTTTGAGTAACCCAGATACTATCAAACTTTTATATGATCGGTGAGATTATAGGCATTTTTCACATAAAGATAACTGATCTCCATATTTTCAATGCAAATACAATGGCTGCAAGATCAAAATCATGGGTGCTAGGATAATCCTCTCATGTGGTTTAAGTTTGGCCGCGTGATGCATAAGCAATCAACTTTCTATCCTGCATTCAACACCAACCTATCCATTATTGAGAAGATCACTATAAACAGTAAACTTCTTGTTACTGGAGTAGGTAAAGTTCAAAATAGAGCTTATCAGTCAAAACACTTCTTCAGCTTATCAAAGCTTCCTGACATTTATCTGTCCATTCAAATCTAACATTCTTCGTCAATAGTTTAGTAAGGCAAAGCCAAATTGCATAAAAATCCACTTAACAAACCTTGCGATAATCAGCAGCCAAAAAAGAAAAAAAAAAAACCCAAGGAACTACGAATCTTGGAAACCATTCTTTTGGTGGCTTCCAACTGGAAATGCCATCAATCTTACCAGGATCCACTGTATTACCCTCTGCAGATACAATATGACTAGAAAAGCAACTGTGCTAACCCAGGAATTCACATTTAGAAAACTTAGCATTAAGTTGTTTTTCTCGAAAGGAGTTGAAAAATAATCTTAGAATGCTTATCACATGCCTCTTCTATATCTTGGAATATATCAGAAATGTCATCAATCAAAAAAACCACAACAAACTGGTAAAGGTAGGTCTGAAGGTCGTGTTTCAATTCAACCATGAATGCTGCTGAATCATTAGTTAATCCGAATGGCAATAACTAGAAACTCATAATTGGCCATAGCGAAGTCTGTATTTACCGTCTTAGGAATACTCTTGCTCTTTAACTCTTGACGTTGATGACATATCCGATCTTCAAATCTATTCTATAGAGAAATACAGAAGCACCTTAAGCTGATACCAAAGAGATCAATCAATCCTTGGCAAAGGTACTATATATCTTGACTATGACCTCTATTCAACTAGCGGTATCGAATGCACAACCGTTAAACTGCCATCTTTCTTCGTTACAAAGTGAGCACTGTGAGCTCCCCATGGTGACACACTAGGGCGAATAAACCCTTTACAAGCAAACTCTTGCTAATTGTGCCTTTACAATTCTTTTAATTCAGTAGGGAGCATCCTGTAAGGAGTAAGGAGTAATGGAGATCGGTTGAGTCCCTATCATAACCTCAATCTCAAATTCAACTTCCCTTTCTGGAGGCAATCCTGGTAACTCTTCTGGAAACACATCTGGAAAGTCAGACACAGTAGGAATGTCCTTAAGATTAGGAGTACCTACCCTTGTGTCAACAACGTGAGCTAGGTATGCCGACACTGTGAATACCTAAATTTTGAGGCTCAAAAAGCTAGTTTTCCCGGATTGCAAGTAGTCCGGCTGGACCGAAGGCCATTTTGAAAGTTCACCGGAAGTATGCCAATATGGCACTTGAAATGTCCGAAAAATTACGAGGATCACGGAACTGGTCTCTGATATTTTTTCTTAACCAATCCATACCCAAAATAAACAGTCAAAATCTCTGAAGCCAAGGGGGGCATCTCACTAAATCAGAAATCAGAATACATGGACTTGGATCATGAGTGAGGCAAATCAGATATAATCTATTAACAATAACCTTCCTGCCCTAAAGACTCGATTACAAAGCACATTCAGTAACCCAATCTTCCAAACAAGGAACGGATGCAAAACAGACAATTCCAAGCACTAATATAAGAGTTGAGATGAATCCAGGATCAAACAACACACAAACAACACATAAACATCATGATTAAATAAAGAAAATATACCAGCCACTACATCAGCTGAATCGGCATCCTGCCTCTGCCTCATAGCATACACTCTAGCTGGCCCACCAATAGGCTCTGGTTGATTCACTGTCCCCTGACTACCCGACATGCTACCTCTACCTCTGCCCCTACCTCTGCCTGCAGACTGAGAAGATCCATAACTAGCAGCTGGTCTTTGAATAGATCCCTCTGTGGCTGCATATGCCATAGTCGTTCTCGGTTTAGGGCAATCCCTCACAAAGTGTCCAACCTCGCCATAGTTAAAACATGCTCCTGTGGTCAACTTACACACTCCTGCATGATATCTACCATAATGAACACAACTACGAGTAACTGGAGGAGCTCGTGGAGGTGGCAATGGTGGTCTGAACTGCCTTTGGCTCTATGGCCTCACACTGCTAGATCTAGGAGGAAATGGACTAAATAATCTCCTCTTCTTGCTACTAGAGCTACTAGCCCCTGGGAAAGTCCTCCTGACACCTCTTCTCCTTCTCTGTAGCCTTTTCCTGCTTCAAATCCTTCTCCTGATTACCAGAGCTTGTTGATACCAATTGCAGAAAATTCTCCATGTTCAAAAGCCAATCACATTGATCTTAATACTGGGCTTCAATCCCTGTTCAAAACTCTTGCAACCATGTCACCTGCCTTGTAACTAAACATACGCCCAGCATAATAGCTCAACGAGTAAAACTCCCTCCATACTCAGGCTACGTCCTAGTTGATCTTGTCTGAGCTGCAAAAACTCCTCTATTCCTAGCATCCACATAAGTAGATGGAGCATACTTTTTCTTGAACCCCTTTCAAGAAGTCTGCCCAAGTCAGAACTACTCTAGGGTGGCTGCACTTGCTCCTACAAGAATGTCTTTCCACCACTCATATGGCATCTTCCTGAAGTAAAGAGACTGCATAATCGTACTTCTTGGGAGCATCATACACCACTAGCAGGCTTTTAAAGAAAACCTATCATATTCTTCCTTCTAAGGCCCCCACCTGCTCAGCTACCACTCATACTCTCTGATATACTCTACGGACTGAGATCGCTGCGCACAGCCATCTGCTCGGTCATATTATAGTATAATCCGCTCACGATCTAAGATGGATGCGTATGATCATCTAGATCTTCCTGCAGACGATATCCACCGCCAGCCCCTCGCTATCCCCTCTGCGACTAGTACCCACCTCATGGTAAATCCGTAACCCCGGCCATACGAGACCATGCCCATACATCAAAGTTGCGCTGTACGAGGCCACTTAAGCCACGAAAACACCTGCCCCAATCACGCCAGTCAGTGGTGCGTCAGTGGTGCCTGAAAACTCTGTGGCCCCATACTTAACCAACTTATCATACTGTCTAACTGGCTGCTGCTGCTGCTGCTGTAAGTTACCTGCCAGTTGTCTCAATAACGCAGCCATCTATTGGGCTATAGGGTCAGTAGCTAGTGCAACAGGAACATCAGAACCCTCGGGAGCATCACCAATCTCTTCCTGTCTCGCCTCAGACTGCTCCTCAGGAGGATTAAAATTATCTCCCTGACCAACACCCTCCATACTATCTATCAACAACAAAATGCTCTCTGTATACTATCACAGAAAAACATTCATCTTATTAGAATATTGTATGATGTAGCTATCTAACAATTAACAGTCATGTCATATTTGAGCAGATTATATTTCACATTTATATTCAGCAAAAATATGATCCAATATGCAATTAAAACCGCTCTAATACCAAAATAAACATGTCACACCTTACCTTACTGTAAGACATGGCATGTCGCCCGTAATATACTTAATAAGCACTTAAGTCTTATAAATGCTTACTAACTTAAGTCTTGTAAAGGCTTACTAAGTATACTACAAGGGACTTAATACTGTTGATTCATTCATTTATATCTGTTAGAAAAGTAAAGTTAGTAATTAAATGTAAAACTCCTTTTTGGCTCTTTCACCTGTTATATAAAGAAATGTCTTCTTTCGTAATTTACTAGACATATGATACATAACGTCTATTAAGCTCAATATGATTTCTTAAACATATTAGCAAAAACATAAAATGGTTCCATCATGGATGGTTTAATTACATACTGAAATCCTTTTCAAACCTTAGATACATAATAGAAATTCATACAATCATAATTTACATGTATCTGCTCAAATAACATAGATGTTCTGTTAATGTTTAATGCATCATACATATTCCAAAAGAAGTTAAATATACAATAGCTACATCAGTAGCATATTATCTAAATCAAATAAAAATGATCCTCTCCTAGTTCTTTATCCTTGCCTTTTCCTGCGATAGCACAAAAGCAACTATCGCTAAGCATTTTGCTTAGTGGTGTACTATTATAAAATAAACACAAATTTATCAAATCAAACCTTTTATTATGAAAATAAATGAACATAAGTCTAAAACCATGTTAAAGGAAATAAGAAAGAAAAAAAAAATAATACATTTAAATCATTAATTCATAACATGTAGTCTTTTACAGTTTTATTAGAATCAATTCCGAGGGCCATCAGTTGTTTCTAATGTGCATATCCTTAGGACCTGCTATTCAACCTCAATTGCGATTATGATTTCAACAGAAGAGGGCATCTTACAACCTCAAACATGGAGGAGAATTTCATATCAATCATATTATCATTTGTGATGATTATCCATTCATCGATCGTAATATCACTTCACAAATTGAAGTTGATATTCGGGCAATAACCATGTCACTATATAGCTGTAAGACTTTTTAAACCATTACCATTTCATGTAATAATATTAAAATCCTGTGGGCAAAACATTCATTTCGCAACACTACTAAAACATTCAGTCATGGCACCCCTCATACTACAGTTTTATCAATTGGCCAACATTTCCTCCTCCATTTCAAGGTATAAAGAAGCATAAAAATTCAATTACAATTATGTCAATTAGTAGTATGCTTTCAAAAAATAAGCTGTTGTTCTTTAAAAAACATATGAAATTCATATTACTTTTTATAGTTATGATTTCATAAAGTAAATCATTGAAAATATTTTGCCAAACATCAATATCATTTTGTTTTAATAAAAGTAGGAAGGCATAACTAGCACTTTAACCTGAGCTAGAAGGCTCCCCTAGCCTTTTTTCCTCTAGCAACCACCTCTCCTTCTAACTCCTCTTTTCTCTCAGAGCATGCATAAGCTGTAGCATGAGATTAATACTCATATTAACTTCATACTACACAATATACACACATGCACTTCTATAGGAATGCAAATTAAGCATTAGAATGCAGTATCATGCTTTTTCTTTCCTTTTCACTATGCTTGTCTAGGTGTCATATGACCTTAGTTTAAGCATGAAACACTTCATATCCAACACTTAAGCACATCCTAGAAACATACTACTAACAATTAAAACAATAGAAGTCAATAGCATGCTAAATTCATTCAATGTTTATGAAATGCAGAATTTCAGCATATGAGCAGCTTGCATTCCGTTGGCTATATCTTAATTTTCTCATATTCATTTGCCCCATTTGCCCTGAAATTTTTACAGAATGTTCCCAACATCATAGAGTACTTCCCTGTAAAATTTCATAATTTTTAAAACTCATTTCCATTTTCAAATGACATAATTATAGAATCTCAATTTCAGTTTTTCTCATGCTGAGCAGCCTGCATTGATTTAATTATAACTCCATTTCCTTTTATCCAATGGCCTTTCCCTTTTAACACGACCTACCGAACATCTCAGCCTATCTCCATATAAAATTTCATGAATTTTGAAGTTCATTTGCTTAGTCAAACAGGTCAATTACAGAAGCTGAAGTTCAGACAGCCAACGTAACGGGATCCACAATGATATGGTTTGCTAAGCATTCTCAACTCACTTCCATCACAAATTCATGCAATTCAACTCTTCTATTACTTACAATACATCATAATATAAGATATATCAGAATCCCTAGGTCATTGGCATATTTCAATTACAACTCAAAATT
Source organism: Jatropha curcas (assembly GCF_014843425.1). The sequence goes on from NW_023591113.1 coordinate 7,219, forward strand.
CATCATCTTTGGTGAATTATTGCAAAATTTAGACTTGAATTTCATTGCATAAACTAGTTTTCACTCCATCTTAAATCACCTTAAAACTCAGATCTAATCACGTCATCTTCACCCAACATCCAGAATGAACAAGCAAGCACCTTCACTTCAAAGTTCATGGAAGTCAAAATTAATCCATAGAAAAGAAGGAGGAAGTGAAGTTAACTTAACCTTTTCTAAGAATTACTTAAAATTCCTTGATTTTCCACCTCTTTTGCTTGGTTTTTAATCAAACTGTCCTCCTCTCTTTACTTGACCAACATTGGGCTGCAAAAATGGTTGGAAATTGGCGTGGTTATCTCCACCCTCTTTATAATTATATACTAACATTCTTAAAAAATTCCTTCCATGTCCTTTAAATGAAAATTGCACTTATAATCTCCCTTTTGTTTTCCCCTTCATCCTTTTGGCACTCTAATCTTTTGTAATCACTTTTACTAATAGTCCTATTAGATATCAACAAGATGTATTTAATATTCCTAACCGCCACTTAAGAAAAGCGTCATACTGAAATTACCGTTTTTAAGGCTGTTTCAGGGTAAAATCGTTACTTTACAAGAAGTCATTCCTCTCTTTAACTCATTTTTGATTTCCTTTAATCTTTCAAATTGATTTGTAATCACATTAATTACCATTAAACATCCTCAATATATAGTGTTTCTCATTATTTTAAGTTTTCCTTTCATTCGGATAACCGAATTCATCGAAAAAGTTAAAATAGCAGGAACTACAAAGTTGAGGATATTACACCAAGAATCAGAATCCTCTCCTCTTCGTGCTGATTATAAAATCGTCGTCCGATTCTCAATTGGTACGTACTAAGACAAAGTTCCCATTTTTGGTATAAATTCTAAATTTAAAATTATTAGTTGATTAAATTAAAATTGATTTCGAATATTAAAATTGATTTCGAATATATAATTAATCAGATATAATTCTTGTTAGGAATTAGTTAGTGGCATATTGTAAGATGCAATTTAATTTTGAATATTGTTAAATATATTTCATGAACAACAGTTATGACTAGAAGGTTTGATATTGAAATAAGAATTCCTAACTAATATTTATGTAAGTTAATTTAGGAATTTTAATAAAAAAAACAGTTAGGAGGAGTTATAATTTAAGGTTTAGACAATTAATTAGTTATAGAACAATTAAAATATCATTAGAACATGCTTGTAGGTTAATATAAATTGTTAATTAATTGATTTGGAATTATTAAATGTATATGTGTGAGTGTGGTGGATTATATAGGTAGCCTGAAGCGAATGGGTTGATTGTATTGATTGCCCGATGGATGGGCTGTGTGAATTGAGTGAACGAATGATTGCTGAATATGGTTATGGCGGATGGGATGAGTTGATGTGAATTGCCCATGGGCGAGATTGGGATGAGAAGTTGAATGTGGAATTGCCCGATGGAAATGGGCCTTTTTGATATCTTTAATTGTTGAATTATGGTTCAGTCAACTTTTAGGGGAGGTTTTCCTTGCAGGAATGATCGAAACTGAATTTTCGGCCCTAGTCCATAAATTCTTTAATATTATAAGATTTAGTAAATTACTCTAGAATTAATCCTTTAACTTTGACTATATAATAAATAAAGTCGTTTTAAAATTATTTTTAATTATTATTAATCCATTATTTTTTTATTTAATTTATTTATTTTTTAAATGACCCATTATCATAATATATTGTTAATTGCTAACTACTCTTTTTTATTATTAATTATAATTGAACAGTAATGCTAATTTGTGCATCTTTCTTGTAATCATGATACTATAATTGTTTTGATATGCTTTGTTATTTTATAATCATTGGCAATAAAATTTGATTAATATTGTGTTGTTGAACATTGCTATGCTTTTAGTTTGGGTTGGAATTGGATAAATGAAAGTGGTTACCGATGGGTTTGATGAGGACGGTCCTGGAAATGATGGCAAATAATGGAATATTACGAAACCGTCGGTCCGGTACAAGGAGTCGGCGCCCCCCGATGTGCTCACACGCTGAGGCATAATGATATGAAGTGATAGACCTTATTGAAATATTGGTATGGACTGATTTGGAAAACACCATAGGGTTGGCCTCAATTGTTTGCTCTAGAAAAGAAAAAGAAGAGAATAGAAAACAAGTGAGAGGCACTAGATCATAGTGAAAGATATTAGACTCAGTTCGCCCCATGTATGGGGGGAATTGGGCTCCCTAGTGCAACACAGTCATGAGAAGGATGCGGTGGGGCCATATTGGAGATAAGCTCGCATCCCGGGGGTTTCAAAAACCAGTGACCGCCAATACTCCAACGACATTTTCCACGTGGGTGTGATTATATGAGTGTAAATTATTTGTTGAAGTGTTGGTTGTGAATTGCCATTTGTGTCAAACTGTCATGCCGTGATCATAACGACTAGTTGATGAGAAACTTAGATTTATTATTTAACACATTTGTGTGAATGCGTGTGGATGGTGCAATACATTCTTATTTCTTATAAAATCTCACATGTTTGGTTTTAACTTTATGCCAAGAAGTAAGACTCTTCCTCCTAAAACCCTAGTTTAAAAAAGCTTATTCTGTTTCCCTTAACACCCGCAGAGTCTATAAAAAAGAAAATTATTTACATGTTAACTCAGTAATTAGCCAAATTGTGAGTGTACGAAATCTAAATTTGTTGGTCATTTCATTTAGAATTCAAACGAGTAATAGGATTTTAAACATGATAAAATTTCTAAGTGGGTATTTTTTAGTTATTCATTATGTGAATGTTTAGAAACTAGTTAGCCCCATATTATAAATATTGTGTTAATTGACTTTACAATTTATGAAATATTTAAATAATTTGGATTTTTGGGCCGCATATAAAATATAATCATAAAGATTTGTATAAAATAAAATACTTTGGCTTTTAGACGGTTTTCCCTTTCTGTCTTTTCTTTGTTTGCAGTTAGAATGTGAGTGGAATGAAGTGTTTCAGGCTTTTACTACGGGCCCCCTCGGGGGAGGCCTTTAAAGCTACTTCTACTACGTGGGCCCCCCCTAGTGGGCGATCCAGCCCATATAGAAAAATGCGGGTCCATTGACAAAATAACTCAAACCAGTAAACATAGGCCCACAACAAGAAATGCTAGTGTCGACACCAAGTTTTAGAATAATGTTTATCGCCATCGCTCAGATAGCAATAAACAAAGGCATTCATTCCTCATGAATACTAACCAAGCACTCAACCGCACGGCCAAATGTCATTTCCACTCTCTTGCAAAAATAATGAGTTGTATAATATGTTAATCACTTCAACCTTAACAAATCCCATATCTAAAACGGAATACTAAGCGCAGCGTTAAGTATTCAATAATAACTTCAATACTTGTAAGAACTATTAAATCGCTGAAATATCTCGGAAAGCAAGTCCATACAGTAATATTACTAAGAACTACATCTACAAATACATAAAGATTCGGAAAAGGCAAAATTACCAGCAATATCTATACAGACTAGCAAATCTGAGAAGCAAGAAACTCACTCCACCTCCCCTTTCTGAGTCCGTCTGTACTTAAATCTAGCGGTGGTTGAATTGGTTTGATTCCTTAGGTTTTTTTATTAGTTTTTTCCATTGTTGGAATCCCTAGACCAATATGGGAACATTAACATATTTATTAATCCAATCACCACAAGTTTTTAATATGATCATAATAGAAGCTGGATAAGGACGACAAGTCAAAAGTTACACTTTCATCGATGCTTTTGAGTGGAGATTCTTTTGCAATTACCCACATGAAGAGAGAAGATTCATTACTTATTGTTCAACCTTTATCCATTCCAGGAGACTGTGTCCCTATATATTATATATTATATATATATATATATATATTAATATATATATATATATTATATAATATATGGACATGTTGCCGTGTACTCCATTGTACTATATTTTGTAAATTTATAATTCTTTTTTATATTGTAAATATATCATAAAAGTAAGATAAATTCAATCAAATAAATACAAACTAAAACTTCATAAAGCAATAAGTTATCAAATAATTGCAGCTTAAAAAATATTCAAAAAAAAACGTTATAGATCAACTAACAACTTTTAAAAAAAGAATCAATAAAAATAAAGTTTTATTAGAAAAAATTTTACAGTTTCATATAACCTTGCCATGACAAATTGAATAAAAGTAAGAGAAAGTTTTTCATTTCGGAAAACTAAATATCATACTCAATCATGGTCCTGAGTCGAGGTAAGAAGGTTTTTCTAATGAAAATATGATTATTGATAAAAACCTATATGGTATAGTTAATACAAGAAATCAATCAAAGTATCACGATTCCTTAAAAATTTTCAGTTTTTATAAGTAAGCACCAGAATTTCGAAAATCCCCCAACTAATCTATGGCCGAAAAGCACAACTAAAACTTATAGCTCTCATCTAGAAAGCAATTCTATCATATATATACTATATATATATATTATATATATATCATATATAATATATATATACTATATATATATTATACATATATTTATATTTGTTTCGTAAGTTTGATCTCTTACTGGTATCTGACAGTTTTCTGAATGTTTGTTGTCTATTTCGGGCCGCATCGTGAGATCTTTGCCGAAAACATTAGGGTTTTTGGTTTGGAAAGGGTAAAGTTGCCTTTCTAGAAGGCTTTATTTTACTCATAACGGAGGCTATAAATATGAGGGTGGTGCAAAGAGTTCGATTCGATTCTGACTCAAAAAAAGAAAAAAAAAAAAAAAAAACCGATAAATTGAAAAATAGTTTTTTTTTTTTTTTCCTAAAGATCGAAATGATATTCCGAAAATCTAACCAAAGTGACTCAGTTTGTTTAGGTTTTCGATTTGATGGGTCCGTATATGTATGGACACATACACAAGAGGCGGGTGATATTCGGGTTTATTCCTGAAAATATAAATAATTTTGTACATTTTAAATAAAAGACAAACAAAAATTAAAAGATCTATCTGCAGCGGAAAAGATAATGGAAACCTTAATGGTATATAAGTTTTATTTGATTAGAAACTACCACTCATATGTTTTTCTATTAACCAGAGCAAAAATAGAAAAGACCTTTGCAACAGTTGCCAACCTAATCAATTCGAATTATGCTTCAACATGTCTTATTTAATATCAAAAATTGCTTTTATGTATGGATTAGCTATTGTAAATTAGAACTTTTTCCTCATCAAATAAGTTTTAGAAAAAAACATACTAGAAAAAACTGTTTGTAAGAGACAGTTTTATCGAAATTTTCCCTGAACTGCTTTAAATAACACAACTGGCCGTTTTGATCAAGTTTTGAAGACAGAATAACAATGATTAAAGAAACACCCAAGACAGTGAACAATTATAACTAAAAATGTGAGGAAGAACAGTTTAGAAACTTGGTCATATCTCACTTAGCAGAAGTTCCAGAGTTCTCTAAATGTTTACAGAAATGATCAAAGTTTTATTTCAGATTCTTAGAAACATTAAACAAACCATTAACAAGTTAAAAACCATTTCTAAAACATAAAAAGAAGTCTGATTAAATAGTAATCAGCACCAGAACTTTAAAAAATAACAAGATCAAACAACATGTGATTTTTAATTTAGCTGGTTCCGGTACTGCAGACAACCTCGCCTACGATCCACTACCCCAAGACGACTCATTTTTGAGAACTCCCTCCTATGTTTATCTTTTTTCAATCTTTTCTAACGGGTAAGAGACAAAACCAATAGTACAAGTGAATAGATTCACCTTCTCCCTTTAGATCTACCACTTTTGATCCCATTGATTTTCTCCCAAAGGTTTCTTAAGTTTAAACCTCCAACCCCTCACACATTTCCTGTATTTTTTGGCCAAGAGTAAACAGAAACTCCCAGTTCAAGACATTAGAATATTCCGTCTAATGGAGAAGTCGCTTGTACCTATCTCAACAATAGCTTTTTCACCTAGCTTATTTTAACCAACAAAATTTTATTCAAATAATAGAAATCTGTGCTACTAAAGATTACACGGAATCATAATAGACAGCAGAAAATGCAAATATAAAGCCAGGAAAAAAAAACAGTTTTTAAGAATAGAAAAATCGTTTTTAAAGAAAAATTAGAACTGTACTTTTTCTCAAAAAAAGTTGTTACTAAAACCAGTTCTTTTTTCTCTTTTCACAGATAAAACGTAAAGTAAATAAGATGAAAAGAAAATAAGGGAAAGAGAAGTAAGTTTTTGAGAGATAAAAGATTTATCAATGGACGAGTACATATTAAAAGCCGAAAACTCTTTTCTACTCCACCAGTCTTTTCAGAAAAAACGACAAAAGCTTTTTATAATAGTTAGCGCGCCCTATGACTCTCTTTTCTTTCTAAGAAATGTGAATATCTATTTTTTTTTTCAAATCAGAAATATTGACTTTCCATTAAATTTTAAAAAGATATGGAAAATCGTTGTTTAACCAAAATATCTGAGTCAACATTCCCTATCTTTTCGTTTGGTATAGTCAAATAGAAGAAGACCCATCTTCTTTCCTTTAAAATAAATGATTTTTGAAAAAGTAATATTTTGAAAAAATTTCTTTTCTCTCGACAGGAATTTAATTTATCCAAAACAAATTAAGATCACTATCCTTTCCCATATCGTTTTAGGCTAAGAAAAATAAAAAACAAACATTTTTTTTTTTGATTCTTACGAAGAAGGTTTTTTTGTTATCACGAAAAATGGAGTACATAAGAATCTTTATTCGATTTTATTCTTATTACCCAAAATATGCTAGAGAGAGAAAGCTCGTCTTACATATTAGGTTAATTGTAACTATTTTAAAACACCAGCGTTAAAGAGTTCGAAAAATTACTAAAGTAAACCCTTTTCCAATTCTTTATGGACAAAGAACAACCGGAAGAAATAACAGCTTTCCTTTCTGATTTTAACAAGAGATACGTTTTCGAAAAACAAAACCCCTTTTTGAATATTAAGTGCAGAGTTAAATTGAATTATAACATCTGTGCTAATAATTTGATGTTCTCGTCTCCCAAATCCTACCTAACACAATAAATCCTACAAAATCTAAACCCACTAGGGTTCTTCACATTGTCCCTTCACAATACTTGAAATTTCTTGTAAGGGACTATGCCATTGCGGCTCTTTCATTTATTACCACTTTTTTTCCATATGTAAATCCTGCATTAATCTATTAGACACAATAAATATAATTTTTAATTATATTTTAACTTTGTTTGTTTTTAAAAAAAATCGTCAAAATCTCGAGCATTATTTTGACTCGGCTAGAGCCAAAGAATCTCACGCCATTTTGTGAATCGATGGGCAAGAACCACCAATAAATTAGACAAACATAAAACATAGCTGCCGACTTAAATTTTATCGCATAAAAAAATAATAAGCTTCTAAGTAATCGTTCATATGACTCAATATCCATGAAGCAAGTTTTAAGAACATGGTATTTGTGGCCCTCTCTCCCTGAACAAGTGAAGTAAAAAATATTCTATTGAGAATATCAGAACAAAGAAAAATTCTTTGAAGAACTAATATTAGAAGACTAGCCAAACTAGACAAGACATTCCTAAGTTCTAATAATCAGAGACCATATAGTCAGAGCATAACCACCTCCATCACCCAAATAATAGAAATAAAAAACTGATAACTAGAAATAGAACAAACAATCTTTAAGTCTAACCCTACAGAGCTTTTTCCCATTGAAAACAAGAAAATCTAAGTTTCTAAAAAGAGCTAAACAATCAGTTTCAATCATATAAATCATATAGCTCACAAAAATAGAACAAAATAACAAACAAATTAGAAAATAATAAGCATGAGATGTTAAAGTACTAAAAGTTACCAATAATTAGGAGAAGTACCGTATCTTTTTAATAACCATTCACAAAAATCCTTGTGTTCTCCCCTTTTATGTCATCATCACAAAAGGTTTAGTTAAAAGATTCAAATCACATAAAAAAAAATTAAACAGAATATCAACAGACATACCTAATAAAGCATACAAAAAAACAATGGTTTCACAAAAACATAAGACAAAAACAATAAGAAATCAGAGACGTTTGGAGTTCAGTTCTAAGTTCTTTTTTAGAAACTTCTGAAGCATTTTGAGCAGGAAGAATGGTTTTCAAAGTAGAAGCCTTTCTGTTCGCTTAGAAGACAAGGAGTGCAAGTCCTGGAGGCTTGTTTCCTTTCCCTTCCATGAAATTTTTTGTGTTTGGCCAGCAAGTAACATGCTTTTACTTTCCCTTGGCTTTTTTTCTGAGGCATGTGTATTGTAGGGTGTTCCCTTAGACTTTCAGAGTAATAGCTTCTTTCATTAAATTCTTCATCTTTCAAAAGGATTGCTGAGAGACTGATTATGCTCAAATCACGCTTAATTGTTTAAAAAAATTAATTGCCTCATGCGAGCCTCCCTTATTATGTTCCTCTATAAGCTCCTTTTTTTATGTTGCCACAGCAATAGCTTCTTCTACTACACTTCTTTTGAGCTGATAAAAAAAACCTCAAAATTCTTTTTTTCAGTCTTGACTTGGACCTCAGGTGAACCTATGCTTCTTCCGACTCAACTTCCAGTTTCTCCTCTCTGTTTTCCTCTTTGCAATCACTGGCTTTCTTATCTACTTTCTTTTCTTTTTTTCTACCTTTTTAGAAAATCCTTTTTCTCTTACAGTTTTCCTTTTTCTTTTCTTGTTTTCCTCCTTTTTTCTGATTCTTGCTTCAACTCTCAGCTAGTGTTCTCTTTTTCTTTTTTCTGTCCTCTTCTTTCTTTTCTGCTTTCTTATTCCTCATGTTTCCTTTTCTTTCTCTTCTCTTTTCAATTTCCTCTGTTTTTTCTTTATTTCTGCCTTCTTCCAAACATAGCTTTTTTCTTTTTCTCTCTTCTCTTTTCTTTCCTTTTCCTTTTTTTTTTTCTCCCTTTTTTCTCCTTTTTTTCCTCCAGTTTTTTCTTTTCTTTTTTTTCTTCCCTTCTTTCCTCTTCTTTTTTCTTTCTTCTCTTTTTTTTCTTCCTCTTCTTCCTTTCTTCCCACTCTCTTTCTTTCCCTTTTTTTTCTTCCTTTTTTCTTCTCTTCTCTTCTTTCCTTCCTTTCCTTTTCCCTTTCTTTTTTTTTTTTCCCTTTTTTTTCCTTCTCCCCCCCTTTCCTCTCCTTTTCCTTTTTTTTTTTTCTTTTTTTTTTTTTTTCTTTTTTTTCTTTTTTTTCCTTTTCTTTTTCCTCTCTTCCCCTTTCTTTTGTTTTTCTCTCGAGCTTCTTCCTCCTTTTTTTTTTTTTTTTTTACTTTCCTTCTTTCTTTTTTCTTTTCTCTTCCCTCTTCTTTTTTCCTCCTTTTCCCATTTCTTCATCTCCTTCCTGTTCTACCTTCCTTCTTTTTCCATTTTCATTAAAAGAGCCCAACTGTCTAGCTTTTTGAAACATTACAACCATCCACTTTCATTCAAATTTAACTTCATCCAGAAAATTCAAACACAGGTGTAAGCACCATCATCTGGGTAAGTTTTTTTTTTCCGTTCTTAGGTTTTATTTCTGCATTTTTGTTGTTCCAAAGATGGTGTGAATTAAAGATTGAAGGTTTCTTCTTCAAACTATGTGCCACATAATGCACATCTTCAACCTTGAAATTCCATAGTAAAGTGAAAGCAAAAACTCTTTTTTTGATAAAATATTAGTGCACAAATCAGTTTTTTGTACAACCAAACTTCATAACTTAAATCCGTAAAGTTTTTGAGCAAATTCAAAATATAACCTGTTTATTTGCAGAACCTTTCTTCTAACAATTTGTCTAGATCTTAAACAAATTTCTCCTTTTTTTTTGTTATCCGTTAAACCCTAGAAAATATCTTGATTTTTCGCCCCTAGACCCAGTGTTTTGGCAAAATTAAAATCTGCTCAGTCAGCGTAAAGGAAGAACCGCTTTTGATTTCTTCCCTCAAGTTTTTTTAACAGAAATCCGATATTCTGCCGCGCACTAAACCTTAAGAGAAACCGCATAAAAAATTCTTTTAAACCGTATCTCCATAAATATGGTTCTGTTTTTTAAGTGATAGAAAATCCCATTCCACTCCTTGAACTCAAAAGAGTTTCCTGAAGTTGAAACTCAATCAATTCTCCCGTCACGAAATTCCCAGTCCATGACATAAGAAACCGCCATGAGAGAATATGGGAAAGAACAGATTTAACCTTTGTTCGCGAGACCCAGCGACTTTTTTTCTTTGATGTTTACAGTCTCTGCTTTTTTTTTCTCTTCCCTTTGATTCCCTCATAGACTTTCCCTTTTTTGTTTTCGACTTTCTCTATTCAATATTTCTTTTTGATAGCCTTTGAAGGAAGTTTAAAGTTCCTTGTTTAGTTTAGAGAGTCCGCTGGAAGAGGTGAAACGCTTGATTCAGCCATTTGTTGAGGTTTTTTGAACGCCAAAAAGAACAATTTTAGGGTTTTCCGTTTGCCAAGAAGGCAAAGAGAGAAGATAGAGCAGTTAATAGAGAGAAGGAACGATTAAGTTTGAGAAATAAATTTTAGGAAAAAAAACACGAAAATAAAGAACAGTTTTATGGAATTTCAAATCGACAAAAAAAAATAAAACCGCCAAAAACTTATAAAAATAAAGAACACAAACACATAAAGGTAAAACAAACACAAACAAAGAAAACAAACAAAATTGACTTGTTTTTGAAATTTTTTTTTCTAAAAGCTAGATTCCTGAATAATGACATCAAAAGGTCATATATCACACAGCAATAAATGCATTTCTTTTTAGACAAAAAAAAAAAATGTTTTTTTTTTTCACAGACACATAGGAATACAATAATAGGAACATAGCACGAAAAATAAATAGAAAGCAGTTTAGAACATACTTAACAGAGTTCCTTAAAAGTTTAGAGTTTTTAGAACTAACATACGAGTTTCTTTCTCTCTTTCTAATTAAGCAAAGAAGCTGAACTTGATTCAAAGATTTAGTAAGATATCTGCCATTGCTTTTTCGTAGGAATGAACCTCAATCACTATGTCACTTTTTTTTGTAACATGATCCAATGTAATAAAGTGATGTCCTGACAGTTCTATGTGCCTTGGTTTAGAATGCTTGGACTTGGATTTTTTAATAATTGAATAGCGCTTATGTTTTGTCACACTTTATTTGATACTGTTTTCTAATTTTCAAGACCAATAGTTGCCAATTTGTTTGCTTGATCCATAGAACCTTGTGCAAACAAAACAGCTTCCAGCAGCAACATTACATTCTTGCTTCTGCAGTAGAAAAGAGCAACAGATGTCTGTTTCTTTGCAAACATGGAATACAAAGGGTTGCTACCTAGAAAACTGGCAAAGGTTTCCCAAGACGTGCTTTTTCCTTAATCTATTCCTACTTCCCCTGCAGAAATCAGAATCACTATAAACAAAATACCTAACAAGAAAAACAAATGTAATCAGCCCTTTAGAATAACCAACAGACCCAATTAGAGTTCCACAAAAGATATCTTAGAAATTCTTTTTTACAAATAATTAAATGAGATCTTTTGGGACAACGATTGAAAATCTAGCAACATAGACAACATTAAAGTGGTATGTCAAGGTCCTGCTTGTCATTTAGAATTCTAGTTAAAGAACTCAATCATACTTCTTAAAACAATTTTGAAATATCCACATCCTTACATTTTTCACAATCTTTTTTTTTTTTCTTCCTAATTTTGAGGATGGACTCCATTTTGTGTGCGCTACAATACCTTGGCATTTTCCATTTTGAACCCATTTGTCACAATTTCTTCTATATATTTTTCTCTTGATTTATGAAATTTCATTTTCAACATTGTTTTTTTTCATTTGAAGTCCGAGAAAATGTTTAATGTTAATAATTTTTTTTTAATTATTTGAACTTATTTATTTAAATATTTTTGTTTCAATAATTTTTTTAAATGAATTAATTAAATTTCTTAATAATTTGATTTTAATAATTTTTAATTTTTAATTTTTTATTTTTATTTTTATTATTTTTTTTTTTTTTTATTTTAATTTTTTTCATATAATTTTAATTTTTTTTAAATTTTTTTTTTTATTTTTATTTTAATTTTTTATAAATTTTATTTTTTCTTAATTTTATGTTATATTGAATAATTATTTTAATTATTTAATTTATTATTTTTTAATTGCAATTTCCAAATTCAATAATTAATTTTATATAATTTGATTATTTTCATTATAATTGAATAATTTTTTTTATTATTTATTTTAATTAATCTAATATTATATATAATTTTTTTTAATTGTATATTTTTAATAATTTTTATTAATTTTTTGATATATAATAATTTTATAATTTATTAATAATATTAATTTTTTTTTAATATATTATTAATTTTATTATGTATTAAAATAAAATATTTAATTTGTTATTAATATTGAATTTGATTTAATTTTATCCGTTTAATTATTTTTTTTTAAAAAAAAAAATTTAAAAAAAAAAAATTATATTGTATTTTATTGATTAATTTTTTTATAAATATTATATAATTTTTTAATTTTTATTATTTTTTTCTTTTAATTTATGTTATTTTTTAATTTTTTTTTGTTTTTTTTTTTGTTTAAGTTTTAAATTATGGGTTTTTTTTAATTTGTTTATTTTTTCAATCAGATAGGTTGTGTGTATTGATATTAGGTAGGTAGGATAATTTTTTTTTTTTTTAATATTTTTAATTTTTTTTTATAGGTGTTGTTTTTTATTATCATGTTTTTTTTAATTATTGTTTTTTTTTTTTATTGTTATGTTTTTGGTTTTCTTGGGTTTGGGGGTTGGCGTGTGCGTGTTTTCTTGTCTTTGGAGTTGGTTGGGTGTCTTATGGTTTCGTTTAATTTTTTGGGTTTGTTTGGCCTGTTTGGTTTTTTTCTTTGGTGGTTGGTGCGTTTGTGTGTATTGTCTTGTTTTTTTTTTTTATTTATCTTTTTATATTTTATTTGTTTTATTTTTTTTTTATTTTTTGTTTTTGTTTCTTGTTGTTTTGTAATTGTTGAATGCTTTTATTTTCTTATAGATTGTTTTATAATGGTATTATAGTGTGTTTAAAGGATGTGGGTCTTATGATTAATTATATATTGTGTGTTTTTTTATGTGTGTATTTTATGTTGTGTTTAATGATTGATAACTTGTTAATGGTTAGAGTGTGTTAGATGGATTTTGTTTTGTGTGTGTTCTTTGGGTTTTTTGTGTTTTTTTTGTATTTTTATTTATTTTTTTGTGGTGTTATTTTTGTTGTTTTTGGCTGGTTCTTTTTTGAATATTTAATAGTGTTGGATATTTTTTTATTGTAGTATTTAGTGGTGTTGTTGTTTTTGGAGTTTGGTTTGACTGGAAATGATTGGGGTTTTTTTGGATTGTTCTTATTGTAATTTTTCTTATAAATTAATATTACTTTTATTATATCAATTTTAATTTTTTGTAGTCATTGTAATTTTAATTTAAATTTCGGGGGTGGGGTGGGATGTGGATGGAGGTTGATTTTATTAATGTATTTTGTAATAATTATATTTTGATTGGATGTTATTGGGGGTGGTATGTGTTTTCGGGGGGGTTTTTGGGGCTTTAATTTGTATGTTCTTTAATATTTTTTAATATTTTAATTTTTTAATATTTTTTATTAATTATTTTTTATTTTTAATTTTGTTTTTATATTTTAATATTCTATATTTAATTGTAATTAATTTTTGTGAAAGTGGATGTTTGGTTTATTTTTAGTTTTGTGATTGGAATGCATTTTAAAAAGTAATTAATTGCGGGGTGTAATTTTTTGTTTATTATGTAATTAATGGGTGTTGTTTATGGGAGTAAGTTATTAATTATATATTTTTTGTCAATGGTAATTGTTTAAATATTTTTTTTATTATTTTTAATTTTTTCTTTAATAATTAAAATATTTTTTTATATTATTTATATTATTATAATTATATTTATTTTAATTTTTTTATTTTTAAATTTATTAATTTTTTATTATTATTTATAATATATTATTTTATTTTAATTTTTTTTTAATTTATTTATTTTTTTTATTATTTAATTTTTTTTTTATTTAAATTATTTCATTATAATTTTTTTTTTTGTTTAATTATTTTAATTTTTTTTTGTTTTTTATTTCTAATTATTAATTTATTTTTTTTGTCGGTTAATTAATATTAAATAATTTTAAAATTATTTAAATATTATTAATTTCTTTATTTTTCTTTTTTATTATTATTTTTTTTTAATATATATTTTTTTTTAAATTATTAATTTTTTTATTATTTTTTTTTATTTTTTTTTTTTTTATTAATTTTTTAATTTAATTTTTTTTTTTTTTATTTAAATTTTTATATTTTATTATATTTTTATTTAATATTTTAATTTTTTTTGTTAATTCATTATTATTTTTTTAAATATATAATTAATTATTATTATTTTTTAATTTAATTTTTTTTAATTTCCTTTTTAATTATTTTATTTAATAATTTTTAATTTTTTTTTTTTTTTTATTTTTATTTAATTTTAATTTTATTTTAATTTTTAATAAATTATTTTTTATTAATTTTTAGTTTAAATTATTTTGTATTTTTTTCATTATTTTTTTTAATTAATTTAATTTTTTTATTTTTTTTTTAAAATTTTTAATTTTATTTTTTCTTAATTATAAATATTAAATATTTTTTTTTTTTATTTTTTTATAATTTATTTTTATTAATTTATTTAAATTTTTATTTTATAATCTATAATTATTTTTTTAATATTTAAAAAAAAAATTTATATTTTTTATTTTTTTTTTTAAAAATTTTAATATTATTGTTAAATGTTATAATTACTTTATATTTAATTTTTTTGCGCAATTTAATATTTTAAATTTATAATTATAATTAAATTTTTATAATATTATATTTAATATATTTTAAATATATTTAATTTTTTTTAAATATTAAATTAATTTAATTATTTTTTTTTAAATTTTTATTAATATTATTTTGAATTTTATCTAAATTATATTCTATTTATATAATTTTATATAAAATTTTTTTTTTTTTAATTTTTTTTAAAATTTTTTCTGGTATTTATTTTTTTTTAATATTTTAATTTTTATTTTATATTAAATAATAATTTTTAAATATATTATATTAAGTATTTTATTAATTTTTTATTTTTTTCTTTTTTCAATTTTTTAATAAATAATTTTTTTTTTAAATTTATTTTTTTAATTTTATATTTTTTTAATTTATTAAATATTATTTATTATTAATTTATAATTTTTTTTATTTATTTATTTATTTTTATTTTTATTTTTTATTTTAATTTTCATTATATTAATATTTAATATAATTTATTTTTAATTTTTATTTTTTTTTTATTATCATTTTCATAGATTTTTTATTTTTATTTAAATTGTTTATTGTTTTTAAATTTTTGTATTAAATTTTATTTTTTTTATTTATTTTTTTTTAAATTCAATAATTTTAATATTTTTTAATATTTTTTTATTTTAATTTTATTATTTTTAAAAATATATTATAATTTTAATTCTTTATTAATTATAATTAATTTTTTAATTAAAATTTTTTCTTTATTTTTATTAT
>NW_023591115.1:0-51796 GCF_014843425.1 Jatropha curcas
AAGTAGCACTACGTAAATCCCAAGAGAAAAGGTTTTGAATTGAGCCATCTGAACCAGCAGGTTTTTCAAATGATATTAAGGTCATATATGGAAAGTGTTTAAAAATGTCCAAAATAAACTGCAGCCCAGCCCCATTTGAATGTTAACAAACCAGCTCTAACATTGTTCTAACTGAGGACCAGTAAGTGAAATGATGTCAATTTTGAGTGTTAAAAAAAGGACAGAATAAGTTTGATTCATTTTGGCTGTAAACGTGTTTTTCGGCGTTTTTTCATAATCTCAAGCCTGTGAGTATCCGTATTTTGAGGCGAATGATAGGATTCCGTTTAGAAAAGCTTGAGGGAGGGAAGATCTTCAAGTTGTTTGAAGAATCAAGAGAGAGATTCGAAAAGAAAGAAGGGCTAAAAAAGAGAGAGGGAGAGAAAATCATGAATGAAGAAGATTTTCAAAGTGGTATTGCTTTCAAAAAACTCCCTAATTTAACTTAGGATTTTCTGTTGTCTTTGAGAAGGCCTAAATTAAAAAGGAGGGTTTTTTCGCGCGCGCGAGCAGCACACAACACCCTAATGGTTTTGTTGTTAGTCATCCCCATCTATTGTGTTTATGAGTTATCTTTTCCCTTATTCTTTTGGTTTTAAAGTGAGTGTGGTAAAAGTCAAAGCACCGGTGCATGATATGGGCTAAATTTTTCTTAGTCTCAATATCAAGGGATTCAACATCCATTTTCGTCATATGTGTTTGTTGTATGTCAGCAATGTTCTTACGTTAAAAAGTTGGATTCTTCTTGAGAGAACCTATTGTCTCCCTTGCATCTTAAAAGTGTGTTAATTTCATTATGACTTATGATTTTGCCTAAAACACGTGCTGTATTAGATCAACAGTTAGATTCTTTGGTAGATCCTCAAAGTTGCTAATTGGCATCTTCATAATATCCTGGTAATTGTTTTGTGGTAAGATTGAATTGTTAGTAGCAATTAGATATTTAGTGATTTAATGTTCCATATGTTTTTTTCCGCGCTAATAATCTTAAAGAAACAATGGAGGTTTGAATTAAACAATATTATGCCTTTTTAAAAATATGTTATGTGCAAGTGTTAACTACTTCGTCCTCGCCTACTAAATAGCTTTTATAATAAGAATTTGGAAAAGGAATGCCTTTAATTCCGGTTCATTTAATAATTTAGAGTTAAATGAAGGGTCTGCTGGGCCCTCAAAAAATTAAACGAGTATATGTAGGGACAATCCCTGGGCAATTATTTATCGCTGCTTGTTGATCAAATACTGGGTGTTCATGTTAAAAGTGTAATTCCCAAGAGAATAACTTTAATGTCCATAAATTGGTCCGCGGTGATTCAATTTAATCAAATTGGATTAATCAAGATCTACCTTGAAATTTGGAATGTTTGTTAGAAATTTTTGAATTCCAAATTTAAAGTTTATTAGATTAAACTTTTCCTTTTGTCAGTGGCTTTGATTGAAAGTTTTTCCACAAACCAACCGCCTTTTTTTTCTTACAAGAAATAGAACACAAACACCATTTTAATAAATTCTCAATCCTCAAAGGTCATTGAGTCGGCCGGGAAATTTCTGCTAACTAATTACTGAATCGAATACTTAAGATAGAAAATACTAAATTAGAAGCACTTTAAGGAAAAGAACTGTCTTTTTTCATGTTTAATAAGTTGTTATCCCCGCGAGTTCCGATTGCTAACTCAATACTAAATTAAATAGCGCAAAATTGCTGCCGCTGCTTTTAAAACGCAACCTCGATCGGATGCAATATATAGAATTCCTTTAACACAACCATAGGATCCATCGAAAGTCCCTCGGAAGACCCCACCAAAAGCCATAAAAAGCCAGGATCTTTCAGAAAAAATTGGATTTTCCTTATTCCGAAGAAGTCGCATTAACCGCATGGATAAGCTCAATACTAACCCATCAAATTGGGAATTAAATTTAAGTAAATTAATTTTTTTGGTGGAATCTCAAACATCAAAATTTGGCGCCGTTGCCTGGGGACTGAAAGTCGATTAACATTTTGTGTTTTGATTTTTTTTTGTTTAAGGGATATTGTTCCTGTCTCTGTGTAATTGTTTTTGTGGTTTTCAGGACGCGAAAATGGTAGCATATATAGGAAATCAGTTTTAGCACAAATAGTCTATTTCCTTCGCTGGATTATGTTCGTGTCGCTACTGGAAAAGTTTTAGTCAAATTTTGGTTTATGAAACAAGAAGTTCTCAATCTAGTGATATTTCTCCTATCAGCGATCCTTAAAGGTCAGAATGTATAAGAACAGCATGGAGAGACCGTAGAGGGAAATTAGTCGCTAAACAAACACATAATATTTCCTGAGTCACAAAAGACTATTCTCTCAGACTAAACACAAGATGCGAGTTAGGAATAGTATTCTATTTTAATTTGAGGTGGCGAGCAATATTCACTGCAGCCGAGGAAATCAGTTTCAGAGGTCAAATCTGAGAATTGGAAACCAAATGGTTGCTAAAGAAACTTTTAAATGCATGTATCAGGGTTTAACACACTGATCTAAACCCAACAGCCTTATGTGTATGTCAATTTCCCTACTTTAGATCGTTATGGCCTCTTTTGAGAGAATTATACAATGTCTTTTGAGGACTAATTACATTTTATTGCCAAATAAAGTTCCATGGTCTTATTCAGGTGAGGATGCCCACAAATAAT
The DNA here is from genome assembly GCF_014843425.1 of Jatropha curcas. The sequence continues at coordinate 2,701 of NW_023591115.1, forward strand.
CAAATATTGAAGGAGTTCCATGTGGTTGTGGATTTTCCAGCATGAAACCTCAAGGAGTTCCCCAAAGGAGCCAAATTAAGCCACTTCGGCTTTGTGCTCTTCTATGTGCAGCATTGGAAGACCAGCTTAAGGATTGGCGTTTGTATTAACCCTTCCTTTTCCGATCCCATCAACTCTGAATGAGATGGAAAGCGAAATTGTTTTCCTAAGAGAAAGTATTTCCTTGCTTTCTCGGAGCTTTTTTTTGCCAACAATAAGAAAAGAAAATTTGTTGCATTCGGGCAGTACAAATGAAGAAGAGTTTGTTTGTATGAGTATTGGGGGAAGAAGGTTTTTAAAAAGTTATATGCAAGCTGTCCTCAATCATCAAATTAAGTGAGCAGCTTTTGAAGTACAATATTTTTTAATGAAGGACTTTCTAACCAATGGACCATAGTAAATGATAGATTGCTGCTAAAGTGGAGGCGCTTTTGGTTGATAAGACACCCGGTAGATGCAAGGAGGCTGATTTTGGCTAAAATTGGCCAGCAAACTCCCAGCCAACTTGGAATGAAGAAAATGAATCACACACCCCCAAAAAAAGGTAAATGGAGGTAAAGTAAACATCTAATATTGAAGAAGCGAAATTTCTGATTATAAACTTCTTTAGTGAGGCAAAATTGGCTTTATAGCAAACAATGCAAAACTATTAAAGGCCATGTGGAATTTTGTCTTCTGTGACATCCCAGGGTTTGGGGCACAACAACCTTTAGGCGAATCCCACATCGGCTACGCACAAAGGTGGAAGTTTCCTATACATAAAGGGTGGGCAACCCCTTTGAACTAGTGGGTGAACGCGTTTTTTGGGGCTGGGCAAGAGCGGAGGTTTTTTCCCCCCTTTTTTTTTTTTGGCCCAAAAAACAAAAACCGTGAAGGGTTTTCAAAGGCCCAGGTTTTGGCACCAAAAGCGAAACAATATCACACTAGGGCTGGGCCTTGTTACATGTTTTTTTGCCTCGGGTCCATGCAACTGAACATGTGTCCCTTTACACCTCCAAGAGAATGGACAAATTTTAAGTGTTTCCCTGTGTGAAGCCCTATTCCGGAGCCGATATCTTTCTGTAGACGCCTGATGAGTGAGCTCTATGAGGCTCATCTTGGGGGAGTTACTTTAAAAAGGGTGGTCTTATGGTCCAGCACTCACCGCCACGGTATCGTTAGATGTGGGCCCCTATCTCCGGCTGTTAGCGATATAAGGCAGCATGCCAACGCAACACCTGTGTACAGTTAAATATTTTGGACAGCAAACAACGTAGGTATTAGAGAATCCCCTATTTACCCCTAATTCCGTATAATCCAGGATGGCGAGACCGTCCGAAAGAGATGAGAGATTGTTTGTCAGGAAAGAATCAACACTGAATATACATAAAATACGAATACTCAGCACACAATAAGCAGAGGCGCGCACAAAGTAAATCCACAAAATCGAGACACTCATCCCGCGTCTTTCCCAAAAATCAAGGTATGTCCACTTGAATGAAATTGGTTTAACGACTGCCTTATGCTCTAAACAATTACAACGCGCAAACAATTTCCCCCAACAAGAAAGTAACTATAGGAGAGAGTAGCATTGCAGAACATAGAACGCAAGCCAAATTGATTAGTTGTTAGCTTCAACTATGAGTAACACAAAGTGTAGTATAGGCTTAACAAGTGGGTTCTTAATGTATAGCTTCCAATCCGAGACAAATTATATGTGGATAAATCGCCTACGCAGATACACATATACGAGGTGCCTGTCTTCTGACTATAGTATTACGAAAGGATCTAGAGAGGAAGAGAAGTTGAATCCCACACCGCCCACTTTCATGACCATGATTATCACTATATAAATCCGCACAGCTATCAGCAAGAGCTAGCAGAGGTGTATTCCTTGAAGGGGTGGGTGTCTCTGAAAAGAGTATGGAGGAATAAATTACTTAAAACTTAAATAGATATGCAGATAGTAAATGCTAATCTATATATTTGTAGAACAAGTTAATATTCCTCACGAGCCAGGCTCGAGACTTTCCTTATGTAAAGCGCCAGGCCATTGGCAGACCAAAAAAAAACGAAGAACACAAGACGAGAGGATTATTTTAGAGAGGTTTTTACTCAAACGAAAAGTAGAGGTTAATAACACCTTTAATTTGAGGCAATCAAACGAAAATTCCCAGGTATGCTTAAATTCCCTTAAGGGAAATTTAAATGTACTACAAAAAACGCAAATTGAGGAATAATGAAAAAGTCCAGTGTATGGGGAAATGGTGTCAGCATTAATTCCCCAAACCAAAAAATGACCCCCCTTAAGTTTTGGTGAAGGATCTAGGGTTCATTTTCTATGTCGCTCTTAAGGCGAGAGAAGTAGGTTTAATCCCTAAATTTTGAATGAGCATAGGTTGGCTAAGAAGTTTATAAGTGAGCAGTACTATTAAGTGGTTTATGTCCATTTTCAGTTTTCCAAAACCTTGAATTTGAAAATAACTTTTGGAAAAGTGAAACTTAGTTGTTATTATTTCCAAATTGGCTGATCGTTCTAATGCTTACCCCAGTGGAGTGGTTTTGAGGATGTTTTTTGGTGCAAAGGTTGGAGAAATTTGATTTTTCCCCAGCAAATTTTTTATATTTTAAGACATGGGAGGTAAGCTGTTCCCAACCATCAAAATTCAGCTTTGAATTTTTATTTGGAAGACCCTTTTCCTAAAAAACCTGCTAAACAAAAATTTGATGGTGGCCAATGATGGTACCATTAAACTATGGAGTTTGATGGAGAAATTGTTAAATTTAATAATTTTGGATTGCCATGAAAGTGTCCCCCTATGACGTTATCATACCCATGTTTTACCGGATGTACTTTTTCTCACTTGAGTATAGTAATTAATACCATTTCGAGATCAGGAATCGTCCCCCCTTTGAGAGTATGTAAGCAAGGAGGATTAGTTAGAAGTGGTGGATTAAAGTCAAGGAAGGCAAATGCAGCATAGGTACCAAATCAAGCCTCCACTAATAGTGTGTGAAGAGGTTCCCACATGATGCAATAACAATTCGTGAGCGAGTGAGAGCCAGTCTCATTACCTTTTAGTCACAAAAAGGTGAGTGAAAGGTCTTTTTCTTAAAGGAGTTGACTTAACACTGCAAATACATCCGGACAAAATTATTGCCGTTCTATGTATTGTACCATGCACCAATTCCCCTTGAAACTCAAACCGTTTTGCCATGAGCATTTGAAGTATATATTTACTTGGAGACCAAAGAGACACTTCCAGTTATCATTCTAGAGTAAGGTTTAAACAAAGATTCAAGAAGAAAAGATTTTTGAACAAGAGTTTTTGGAAGAATTCCCACAAAAGAAGCTATTGGAATGGACATTAAAGACTGACATCAAGGGGTATAAGTCCATCGGTTGTGTATGCAAATAAGGAAATTTGTTAGATAGAATCACTGCCTAAACCAACGTAGAGAAGCTCAAAAAGGAGGTTGAAACCCAACATCGGCTAATGATGTGTGAAAGAAGGAAATTTTTAAAGCTAATTGGATGCCAGGGGTTATTTAAATCCCATTTCAAATAGTAATATGGATAAGTCCCAAGTTCAAGTAGTGCCAAAAGAAATCAGGTGTTGTCAACTAAATGTATGTCACACTTAATCTCCAAGATAAATGCAGCTTGTTCCGAAAGGCATTCAAAGTGCGAGTAATGGCGTAGTTATGGAGTGCATAAGGACATATTGCATACCAGACATCAATAAGCTAAATTTCATTTGGGGAGACCCACTTTCCATTACCTTTCATTGATGCAGATGTTGGGGTTGCGTTTTTTTTTGCTATTCAATGTGGCTTTTTGGGATATATCATAAAGTTGGTTGATGCAACCAGAGAACCAAGAAAAGGACTACCATTGCACAGCCTTGTCCCTTTGTTGGAACTTTTTGCTTTATAAGAAACAGTTCGGGAGCTTTGGTAATGCATGCCAAACATTTTAAAGAGATATAAAACAGTGAGCATATTTTTCAGATTTTTAATTGTAATTGCATCTGAGGGTGGTTTCAATCAGGGATTGAAATTATTCTACTGAGTATGGTCAATGGTCATGTCATTTGATAGTTAGGTTTACATAATTTAACTTCTGTTCTTGAGCGATGCATTGAAAAAAATCTTTGGTTTTGAATTATGAAAAAAGTGTCATTTTTATGGTAGAAAAGCAAAGGAATTGGTTTTAAGGGCATGTTGTTTCTAATAGTGGTTTAATTTGAGGTAGATAACGTCCCAAAGGTTTTTGATTTAATTGTTGAATTTACCTTAACTCCACCAACTTGTGAAGGGAATTTTTGCCGCTCCTTTCCCGGTCTGCAGGTTCTACCAAATGGTTTACAAAAGATTTTTTCTAAGAATAGCCAGTACCTCTATCTAGACTCTTGCAACAAGAAATGTTACTTTTTTGGAGTTAGTGAAAGAGTGCAAAAGAGGGCTTTTTGACGCTGAAAGTCTACATTAACAATCGCCTCCTAATTATTCAGGCTTCCTAACTGGACTAAATACCATTTGAAATTATGTGCGATGCGCAGTAATTATTGGTGGGAGCAGTCTTAGGGCACAGTGTTTTTGGGAAGCTATTTTTCCAGTATTTAATTATGCATCTAGAACATTAAATTCAAGCTCAATTGCAATTATTCCACCTACTGAAAAAGAGTTTTTTTTAGCTTATTTGTTTTTTGCTTTAGAATAAATTTCGGTCATATTTTGCTTGTCTTAAAAGTGATTTGGTGTTTTTCGGATCATGCAGTTTTGAAAAGTTTCTCCTTGCAACGAAGGAAAGAAAACCAAGGTTAAATTTAGACTGGATTCCTTCTTTTTGCAAGAATTTGAGTCTTTAAGATTAAAAAGACAAGAAAGGTGCCTGAGAAATCTGGTAGCAGATCGATTTTGAGCAAGTTAGTGAATACATAAGAGGGAACCAATTCCTGTACAAAGAATTTTATTTTTCCTGATGAGCATCGTTTCAAAAACTGCAAGGTAAATGATTGCCTTGGTAATGCTGACTTGGTAAAATTATTTTTTGGTTACCAAGACTATGCCTCTGGATTTAAGCCAGAGCTTTAAAAAAAAAGATTTGAAAAAGTGAGGTCACCCCTAGATGTTTATGTTGGTGGGAATGAACCATACTGTGGAAATTTTTGTTCTGATCAAAAATTAAATTAGGAGGTGTGTTCCTGATAATGAGAATTCACTCAATTCCTTGCTTTCCTGTCCATGCAATTTGCAATGTTGGAGGGTCAATATTTTGAAGCCTAAAGAGAGACTAGTAGGAAGATAGGTGGATTTTGGTGGTTTTTTATTGGCCTTAATCCAAATATTTTCGTGATGCTTATAATTTTTCTAATAAAATTTGTGAACAATGTCAAAGAACCAGGAAAAATATATCACGTAAGGAATTGAAATGAATTCAGACCCCAATACTTGTATGATGGAGATTAATTGATGTGTGGGGTGTTGATTTTTTATAGGTCCAAATTTTCCTTCTCTCTTTTGTTTTTTATTCTATATATTACTTTGCCTGTTGATTTTGTTTCTATGGGTGGAAAGCTAGCCACCAGAACTGAATGATCCTAAAGCTATTGTAATAATTTTTTATCCAAGTCCAAAACATTTTTTAGTAGATTTGGAATTCCCTAGAGCTTTAATCAGTGAACAGAGGCACTTCATTTTTGTTGGTGTGGAGGCATTATTAAAGAAAAATAATGGTGTTTTTTCCATAAAGTATCTACACGGATTCATCATCCTCAAAACAAGGTGGGGTAGGCCCTGAAGGTATCTTAACAGAGAAGTGGAAAGTTATCCTATAAGAAAACAGTGAGCCGAATAGAAAGGAAATGGTGCCTTGACTTGAATGAATGCTTTTGTGGGCTTTTATAGGACTTTTGTCTGGTATGTCCCTTGAGATAGCTTCGTCTTTGTGATGTGTCACCTTCCTGTTGAAGATAAACAATAAGGCTTATTGGGCTTGTTGCATTGTAATTTGGATTTGGCTACCGCTGGTGTGGAAAGGGTTTACAAATTAACAGGAATTGGAAAAGAAAATTTCGACCTTGAGGCTTTTATGAGAAAATTCTAGGTTTATAGGGAAAGGCAATTCAATGAATAAATATTTTGGATTTTAAGGAAGCATTTGTGGTTTGGGCAAAAGGTTTTAATAATATAATTTCTAGAATTAAAGTTAATGCCTGGTAAGCTTTGCGTTCTTCCGTGTTGGATTTGGACCGTTTATTGTTTAACTCAATGTGTTTTTTCTTATGGTGCTTCTTGAAATTCAAAGTTTTTGGTTAAACAGGTGTTTACAATAGTCAAACGTCCATAGACTCCAAGCCATTTTTAAAATGAAAGGGGTTCAAAAGAGCATTCATTGAAGGAGTTAATCAAATTAGGTGCCCGTTTTTTTGTATTAAGAGTTTTGTCCGAGCTCGCGGTCAACAGCGCTGCTTATTGGCGAGGACATGGTGCTCCTTAGGCCCACAATAAGATTTTGTTTTCTTTTTTTCTCCTATTTATTATTATCTTAATTTATTTGGGGACATAAAACGAACTAAGTGGTGGGGAAGAAGGATTAGAGTTTTGAATCATGATTTTGGTGTTGTTTAATTAAATGACTGTTGGGTGGCTAATGGGTTTTTAAGAAATTTTTGAACTTGGTACAAATTCTTTTAAGAAAATTTGGAAGACTTTCTTGATTAGTTTAGTAAAAATTAACCTGATTAAAGGCAATTATCTCTTTGTGCCATTTAGGAATGAACATTGTTTTGAAATTTTTAAAAGTGATTCTTTTTTGACATAAATATTTGAGGCTTTGAATATTAAAAATGGGTGTGAAATTTCTAAATGTTGGCCCTTTGATTATAATTCCATACCATTAACCTTTAGAAATTCCTTGTATAAACCTTGTTGGGGCATAGAAAATGAAGATGTGGGTGGTGTGTTCGACCTTTGAATTTAAGAGGTAACTAAAATGTGTTTAAAAAAAAAACTCCTAGAAAAATACTGAAAAAAATAATAGAGGAAATAAAATGAAGCAGATTGGCGTTCACTCCTGCTGTCCGGTAAATGGATAAAGAGTAGTGGTTATAGACTTTGAGTTTTGTTGTGAACATCTAAGTAGCTCGGGTACGGGTAAATCCACCAATATGCATCCTCCGTGCCGAAAACATGTGACATCTCAGGCAAGACAATAATGCTCAAAATTAATTAAATAGTAATATAATAAAATAAAAAATTTTCGGCATTCTTATTTTAAATTTTTTGTGTTGATTTGTGAGACTTTGCTGTGAACTAGCAGGTTTAAATCAAATAAATTTTTTCAAAGTAATGGTTTAATTGATATAAACTTTTTAATTGCCATGCTTTAATCAACATGTTTCGAGCTTCGCCTTTTTTTTAATAGTTTAAGGAAGAATTTAACTTTACTCTTTATCTCGCATGAAATTTTTAGATATGCTTAATTCAACTTAACCTTTTTAACTTTAAAATTAAGGTAAAGTTTTTTTTTTTCCGTTTTTTTTGCAGGATTGTGGAAGAGTTGGATGAATTTTTGTTTTTTTCAGTAGGTTTTTGATAAGTTTTGAGTCATTGGCTTTTGAGGACCAAACAATGGAATAAGTGTGTGGGAATTTGAATATGTGCATAAATTTGTTAACTTTTTATTCTCATAATTTTTGGTATTTCCTTGAATTAATTCTTTAAGTTTAACTTAGTTGGTTAGATAATTTTTTTTTCCAAAATTAGACATGATCCTTGAAGTTACTTTTTGGAATAATATCAAATTAAAGTAAAAGAAAATTTCCCCAGCATTTTTTTAATTAATCTTGACCTTTGTTCGGTTTTTTTCATGAAATATTGAAGTTGTTAAGGCCCCTCCAAACTGGACATCCGTGTTAATTTCCCATTGGAAAGATGAAACAAAACCTCTAACAAATCTACTAAGAAGGATCAAAATCTAGTTTCCAGCTTCCAAAGTTGAACCAACAAGTAGCTCGGAATCCAAGAAGAAAGCCGTTTTAAGAAAAAAGAGCATGCACAAGCATGTTTTCAGTGTTTTAAAGTCATAATCTTGGAGTTTTTTACATGTCCAAAATAAACTCAGACTAGACCCATTCCTGAAACGCTAACGAGCCAGCCTCTTCAGTGTTAATGAAGACCACTTAAGGAAATGAATGTTCGTTTTTGAGTTGTTCAAAATGAAGCAGATAATTTTGACATTTTGATGTAACGTGTGTTTGAAGACGCTGTTTTCGGGTTTTTTTTTTAAAATATCTTGAGGGTTTTGAGTATTCCGTTTTGGACGAATGATAGCTTCCGTTAGAAAAAAGGCTGAGAAGGAAGAATCTTAAAAAATTGTTTGAAGAATTAGAAGAGAGAGAAAGGGGCTTGAAAAGAAGGGAGAGAAATCACAACGAGGAAGAATTTTCTAAATTGAATTGCTTTTTTTTCTCAAAATCCCTAATTAATTGGGATTTTTCTGTTGTCCTTTTTTAAGTAAGGCTTAAATAAAAAGGAGTGGTTTTGGGAAAGCAGCAAAACATCAAGGTTTTAAGGTGTCATCCATCTATTTTGAGTAAAAATCTGTCTTTATTCTTTTGTTTTACGTGGACTTGGTAAGTCATGGGCATGAGTGGCTAATTTTTCTTCAGTTCAATTCCAAGGGATTCAACATCCATTTTTTAATATTTTGGTGAGACATGTTCTTACGTTAATATTGGAATTTCTCTTGAATATCCTATTTGTTCTCTTGCATTTTAAAGGTTGTTGTTCTATTTGAATGATTTTTGCTAAAAAGGCCTATTAGTAAATTATTTTGGTATGATTAAGTGGCTAATTTTCATGCTTCATAATCTGTAGTGTTTGTGGTAAGATGGAATGTTCTAAGTAAAAAGCAATTTAAAGATTTCCAGTAATTAATGTTCCAAGGTTTTTTCGATAATAATATAAAGAAAATAATGGGGGTTGAAATTAAAACCAATTTTAATGCTTTTTTTAAATTGTTATGCAAGTTTAACTAACTTCTCTGCTCACACGCTTTTCATTAAGATTGAAAATGAATGCTTTTATTCCCGGGTCCATTTAATAATTAGAGTTTAATGGAAGGGTGTGCTGGCTTCACATTAACGATAATAGGAAGTTCTGGGCATTTTATCGTCGCTTGTTGGTAAAGTTATTTTCAGTTAAAGTATTTAAAGAATAATTAATTCAATAATTTTCCTGGTGATCAATTTTAATGCATTGGAATTTACAAATCACCCTTGAATTGAATGTTTGTTAAGATATGATTCCCAATTTAAGTTTTTATTAGTTTACTTTTTCTTTTTGAATTGGCTTTGAATTTGAATTTCCACAAACCGACCGCGCCTTTTTTTTTTTCTTACAAAATAAAACACAAAAATTTAAAGAATTTCAAGTCTCTAGGGTTCGACCTGAAATTCATCACTTCTACAAGTTTTAGAATTTATCACAAATGCAAAATATTGTTTATTGTCCAACTTCATTGAAGTTATTGCTCCACAATTTAAGTTTATTAGTTACTTTTCTTTTGATTGCTTTGATTGAATTTCCACAAACCGACCCTTTTTTTCTTACAAAATAACACAAAATTTAAAGATTTCAGTCTCTAGGGTTCGACCTGAATTCATCACTTCTACAGTTAGATTTCACAAATGCATATTGTTATTGTCCAACTCATTGAGTTTATTGCTCCATAATGAAACTTACCCTTTTAATGAATCAAAACAATAGGCAACATACATTGCTTATAATAACTAAATCAAGATCAAAAGTAATAAATATAATTTTTAATGAATTTGAGAATTTGTTTTATTTAGTCCGTACAAAAACACTTATTCTCTACTTGGTTCATGTTCAATACACACAATATGCACCAACACAAAAAGTTGAAATTAACTATTCCTATAATCAAGATAAATTATATGTAATCATGTGCTACAATCATACCGATGGTTTGTCAACTCCACCTTAGATTGTGAACAAAACTTTATATTTCATATGAACAAATAATTTAATATTCTATGTACAAAATAAACTCTATACATTAAACCATCTACTAGTATAAGATAAAAGATAAATAATTATAAATATACCATAAATAATTTATTAAATGTAAATGTAAATCTCAGTTTCAATAAAGTAAATAATTATTCAAAAAGTTCTCATGTTACAAAAGCATGATTAGTGGTATAAACTCTATCATGTTTTAGGTTTAGTTAATTAATTAGCATGCTTAGTCTTGTATCTCCGGTACGAAATGTGGCACCTATTATCTAGTCCTATGGGACCATATAATGGATGTTACATGAAAAGTCAAAAGTGGTTAATCTTTCAATAAATGGTCTCTCAGTATAATTAATATTCATTCATCAATAATATTCCGATTTATTCATTTGAATATGAAGTATGTCTATTATGTTAAATATATTAGTTCTCTTAGCAATAATTATTGATCCTTTAGATGAGATTCCAAATCCAATTTGCTAATCTCATCCCACCTTGTGCAAGGATTTCATGATTAATATTAATAGAGAAAAGTGGAAAATTTTAATTTACCTAGGGTGATGAATCTCATCTTGATCTCTCAAGTCGCTTCATATTGTTTTTGCTATATCCAATCATTTCCCATTTGTTACCTATAAATAGAGTAATGTATAGAAAAAGAATCAAAACATAGTAGTCCTTTTATAAGATAACTTAGTGAATCTCAAGTCGAATGATCACTTACATAACCATCACTTGACTATTCCATAAACATAAGTAATTTTCCATATAAAATCCTCGTGTAGGGTCAGTTCAGTGAATCTGTCCTTATGACAGTCACCTACATGTTGGTTTTAGGTATCTCATATACCTCAACTTATGAGAACAAATGCTTCTATTCATAAAGGAAAGAACATAAGATGTACTGTTATCAACGACTCTGATCATTTGTCCAATATTGATGTAGCATGAACTTGGAATATTTAGGAACATTACTCTGATTTAATAAGAATCCCATAATTGTAACCCATTATAATTTTTTTTCCAAAATAGTATTGTCTCATGGACATTATTTTTACTCGAGATTCATTAATTGAATTTTAAAGATAAACAATATACTTTATTAATTAAACAAAATATATAACACAGAAGGATGTAATGTCCACATGCAACCATCTAATTGGCTACAGAGCATACACACTACCAAAGAAATTATTCAACGTCAAGAGAAATTGTACAAGAAAAGATAGAAATAGCTTTTATCTTCTTCTTTAAACCCTAACCTTTCTCCACCTTTCATGTTGAGCTCTAATTTTTTTTTTTTTTTTGGCAACTTGAAAAGGCGTCCAAGCTCATCTACAAGTGGCTGAAACTTAATTCATAATAGTTTGTGATGATCAACAAGAGGAACCACATGTGGGGTATTTAGAAAACTAGAAGTCTTGAAGAAGTTATTGTACCTGATGTTACACTAGGAGGCTAGTCTTCCTAATAGAATATTTTAAGATGATATGATTTATATTCTTAAATTAATTATGATTTGTGATATCTATTATATTTGGTAAATAGATTATACCCATTTAACATTGGATATGTTTTCTTTATTCTCTCATTGTTTTCTTATATATGAACATTATTGATACCAATATAAACTCCAAGACTGATATTATTCACCTGATATTATAGTCCTAAAAATGGTTTTAAAATCACAAAAATTTTAATTTTAATTCTTTAATTCCACAATTATAATCGCCTCAGAAATTTCTCTAACATATGCCACAACATGAACCATTGTTACTTCTGCCCCTCCTATAGTAATCTCATCACCTATAGTTTTGTCCTTACACCTACTAAACTCTATAAATTTTTTGAACCTTTATTTATTTTCAAAAAATAGGATTTGGCTGAGGATTGCCTATTTTCAATCAAGAGTTCCTTTGAATTTCTTAAATTGGAAAATATAGATTCTGCTTATTTTTCATGGTACATATTTTAATAATTGTTAAACTCTCAGAAATTGAGGTGTAGTAAATTGTGAATTAACTCCTTTAATGGGGTAATTTTGAGTATATATAGTGGACTTAGGACAATTGTATTAAGATAAGGATTACGAATCATGTATTATTTATTAATTTGAACTTAATTAGGAGTCTAATATCATTATTTTAATATTATTTATTATTGTATCTTAACAGTAGTCTCCTCCTAGTTTTTGGTCATTTATGTCCAAAAAAAGGGTTTGAGTAAGTGTATTTTTATCACCATCTTTATTGCATTTTTATTACTTTATGTGTGCCACTTATGTCAGAAAAAAGACGACTCCTTTTATGCAGGGAATGGGGGGTTGGTTCGTTAGCCAAGGGATATTTAAGAGGCTTTTGATGGGTGTGACCTTTTTGTATCTCGCCCCTCTCTATATATAGGGATCATGATGCCTTCATTTGCTTTCACCACTTGATTTTCTGGCTTTAGAGCTTCTCTCTCTAAATTGCTTTTCTCAGAGTTTCTCTCTCTATAATTTTATCCAAAGTAAGTTTCTTTCTCCTGTCTTTCTTTTTGCCTGGGGGGACTATAGATTCATCTAGTGATGAAGAGATGCCTACTCGAGCTAAATTTTTTGAGGATGAGATTATCGAAACCAGCAAGGCCAAGGGAGGTGAGGCAAGGGATAGGGTGGAGAACATCATAGTATTTTGATGTGTGTTCGAACATTAGTGAGGGCAAGCTCCTCGCTATTTCTACAAAGTAGGACCTCGATTCCGAGTATAAACCATCTCACCCTAGGCCAGATATGCGAGCCAACACCCCTTTGGATGATGAAGAATCTATGATACTGTATGAATAGGATCCTCACTCTAGGGTTCGGTTTCCTCTCATTAAGCCTCTAAGGTCGTTCTTCAATGAGCATGGGATCACTGTCAGTCAATTGCATCCCAACGGCCTGAGGCTATAATGTGGGATTGACGAGCTGGCGTGCTGAGATGGCACAACACTAATGGCCCAAGGTAAGGACATACTTTATCGATTGCAACATCGGCCGACTAAGGATCATTGCTTCCTTCAAGCTAGCAAAGATTGCAACTTATTTTATATCTCTTCCAAGATATCGCCTTTAAAGAATTAGAAGCATAAATTTTTCATTATTCACCGAGTTAGAGGTTCGGTATTCCTACCCAGTGGTCTGGCGAGCTCACAAGGCACCACCCTGTTTCGCCTACCTCAGATGATTTGAAGCGTGCAGAATTGATTAAGTCTAGGGGGTGAGAACGGTGAATTTGAAGCAAATTATTGCCAAGGGCTACCAAGTTCGCCCTTATAGTGGACCCGTAGGACCCTAGTCGTTTCTGGTATACATTGGTTCTGTTTGTTTTAAGTATCGCCCTTATACTAACATTCTTTAATTTTCATTTTTTCTTTTTCTTTAATGTAGATATGGCTCTAAAGAAGTCAAAGGGTTCTAAGCTGGCTAAGGTTGTCGAGGCCATGAAAAAGAAAGCTGTCGCAGAGAGCTCAGGAAAGAGGTGCCTCTAGTGGTGCTCGACACTCAACCAACTGAAGTTGATATTCCTGCAAGGGCCCCCCATGCCGAGCGTTCCCCTGTAAGTCCAACGGCTGAACCTCCCACAAAAAGACACAGGGAAACACCTAACCCTACTGCTCCCCTTATTCCTATAAGGCCTTTGGATATCCGAGGCTATTTCATGCAAAAGTATTGGGTAAGCTGCACCCTTCAAGAAGATGGGCCTAGCTGAGAGATGTCTCGGAGTTGTCTATTTCCCTGTCGATGTTCGTTACTACGATCATCTAGACAATTTGGCAACCAAGGATTTGCTAAATCAATGTTTATTTCAAGCCATAAATGCCAACAGTATGCAGTTTACCCGGTTATCTAAGTTAAAGTCGGGCTATACCGAGATGGAGGCGAAGAAAAACCAGATGGAGGACACTTTGAAGGATGCTGAGGTCTCCATAAGGGAACAAGAGCTAGAAAGCAAGGTGGGGGAGATGGAGGGGGAGTTGCAAAGGTTTTAGGACCAAGAGGGGACCCAGGAGGAGGATCTGGCTAAGGTGTGTTTGAGCCTGAGGTCGAATGTTATGACCGAGCTATAGATGAGGCAGCCTGGAGTAGATTAGAGTTGGGTGAATGAGATTTATCCGGACGAGGCTGATGAAGAGGTTGGGGTTGATGTTGCATCATAGGAGCTAAATAGGGAGGGTTTGCCCCCCAACCAAAAAGGGACACGAATATCCATGATATCTCTTCTGAGGGGCAAAATAATGATGTAGCATAGGCCCACATTTTTTGTACTTAACTGATTGTAGTAACCTTTTGTATTGCTCATGTAGCACGTTTGATTTTAATGAACAAGCAAAAAAAGGCTATTTTCTTTTGTTCAAGTGTTGTATTTTTCTTTTAAGTGTTTTATGAAGTTAGTGTTCTTCTTTGCCGTATCAGCACTCATACTTTGTTTTGTGCATGAACGAACTGTGTGTGTCCGAACTATGGATTTAGCGAATAAGACCACTTAGGGCATTTAGGCGAGCTAAGTATGTCAGAACTATGGACTTAGCGAATAGGACCGCTTAGGTCACTTGGGCGAGATAGGGATGTCCGAGCTATGGACTTAGTGCTTAGGTCACTTGGGCGAGCTAGGGATGTTCGAGCTGTGGACTTAGCAAATAGGACCGCTTAGGTCATTTGAGCGAACTAGGTATGTCCGAGCTATGGACTTAGCGAATAAGATTGCCTAGGTCACTTGGGTGAGCTAGTGATGTTCGAGCTATGGACTTAGTGAACATACCGCTTAGGTCACTTGGGCGAGCTAGGGATTTCTGAGCTAAATAGAGGAAAATTTAAGTAAGATCCTTCAGGAAAACTCAATGTATCATTCCCCTTGTATCTTCAAAGGGCATGATACATTGAGTGAAAAAACCTAAGGTCTTATTGTTATTCAAATATAAAACTACTTTACATATTATTGAGTAGAGATGCAATATGCCTTTTTTAGATTATTAGCATTCCATGTCCGAGGTAGCTCGACTCCTTTGATCTTCCTCAGCTTGTATTTGCTTAGGCCCAACTGCTTTGAAACTTCATAGGGATCTTCCAAGTTTTGTCCTAACTTGCCTAAACTTGCCGAACCTTTAGTGATTTCTGTCTTTCGCTACACTCTGTCTCCTTCTTTGTTGCCTGAATTGAACTTGCCTGTTTAAGTATCTCCTAACCCTGTGCTTGTATGCCTGAGCTCGGACTACAACGTTTTCTCTAAGCTTCTCCACAAAGTTTAAGTTGATCTTTAGGCTTTCATTACAGCCAAGTTCCTCATACTCTCATGTTCGTTTGCTGGGTATGCCTATTTCTACTGGCACTACCGCTTCCGTCCTGTATACTAAGGAGAAAGGGGTTTGCCCTGTTGCTTGCCGAGGCGTAGTTTTATAGGCCCACAATACACTATTTAGTTCGTCCGCCCAGTTAGCCTTTTCTCCATCCAACCTCTTGTTTAAGCCTTGTAGGATAGCTCTATTGGTGACTTCTGTAAGGTCATTGGTTTGCGGGTGAGCTACCGATGTAAAGTGGAGTCTGATATGCCATTCTTCGCAAAAATATTTGAAAGCTCCTAAATGAAATTGCTTTCCATTGTTAGTAACAATCTTGTGGGGCACAACACCTGAATATCACATTGTTTCTGAAAAAATTGATAACCCAAGTTCGGGTAATGGTGTTTAGGGCTTTAGCTTCTACCCATTTAGAAAAGTGATCAATTACGACTACCACGAACTTCCTTTGCCCAGTTTTTCAGGAAAAGGCCCTAGAATTTCTCTCTTCCATTAAGCAAAAGGCCAGGCCAAACCTAAAGGTTGTAGTTCTGAGGAGGGTTTTCTAGGAACCCGATTATAGTTTTGGCAAGCATTATAATGGCGAACGTGTTGGTGAACATCTTTCTTCATTATTGGCCAGTAGTATCCTTATGGCATAATTTTTCTAAGTATAGCATCCGAGGCCTCATGTGCCCCACAGACACTCTCATGGGTCTCCCTTATGATATAATTGCCCTCTTCTTCGGTTACACACTTCGCCCTAGGGTATGATTTTGATCTCCTGTATAGCTCTCCGTTTTCCATTGCATTGTTCGCCGCTTTTTTGCAAAGTTTGATCACCTCTTATTTATCTCTTAGTCGAACATCATTCTGTAACAAATCAATGATTGGGCTCATCCAACTGCTGTCAGGTTGTGATACCAGGACTTCTCTCGTGTCATAGCTTAGGCAAGTTTAGTGTTCAATCATCACTTCTCTTGGCAAATCATCTTCCCGAGTTGTTACTTTGGCTATAACATCTGCTTCCTTATTGTTCAGTCGTTCTATTTGTGTCATCTTCCAAACACAACCTTCATCTTTGAATTTGTGTAAGAGAGACAACGCTAGAGAATGATACTTGATTAGATTCGGCTCCTTGGCGGTGAATATACTTGTAACTTGTTTGACTATCAGCTGTGAGTCTAGGAAAATAGGGAGAACTGAAGTTTGCGCCTTGAGGGCCAATTTAAGCCCTGTAATTAAACCTTCATATTCGGCACCATTGTTAGTTGTCAAAAAGTTCAGGCGCACAACATATTGTATCTTTATCTTCCCTGGCCAGTGTAGGATTACTCCTGCTGCTGCCCCCGAGCTCCCTAAGGCCCCGTATATCTGTAACTACCAAGTACTATAGTTGGGGCTTAGTAGCTCAACTTCATGCTCGCAATTCTCATCTTTGCCAGAAAACTCGGCCACAAAGTCTACAAGTAGCTGCACCTTCATTGTTGTACAAAGGGTGTACTTGATATCAAATTCTCCTAACCTGATCGACCATTCCACCAATCTCCCAAAAGTTTCAACTCAGTGTAGGATCTTTTTCAGGGGGTGGTTAGTCCGGACGATTATAATATGAGATTGGAAGTGGTGGCGCAATCGATTCGCCGAGGTAAGGATGGTGAATGCTAATTTTTCACCATTTGGATACTGCAACTCAGAACCCTTGAGGACCTTGCTAACATAATAAATAGGGTACTGTTCACCCTTGTCCTCTTTGATCAATACTGAAGCAACCAAGTTTTTAGTAGCAGCTAAATACAAGTATAGGGGCTCATCTTTCTTGGGTCTGCTCAGAAGGGGGGTGGAAGATAAGAAATCCTTAATCTTTTCGAAGGCGAGTTGGCATTTTTCATCCCATTGAAAACCTTTCAGCAGTTTTAGGGTTCAGTAGAAGGGCATACATCTCTTGGCCAAGCAGGAAATATATCACCCTAAGTCTATAATTCCACCTTTCAACTGTTCAACTTCATGGATGCCGGTGGGTTCTTGCATCTCCAGAATTGCCTTAATCTTTTCAGGGTTTGCCTCAATCCCCCTTTTTGATATCATGAAACCCAAGAACATTCATGCCTTAAATCAGAATGTGCATTTTATTTGGGTTGAGCTTCATATGAAATCTGTTTAAGATTTGAAATGCTTCCTGTAGGTCTCTAGGATGGTCAGTAGCTAGGATGCTCTTTATCATCATATCATCCACATATACTTCCACGGTTCGCCTAATCTGGTCTTGAAATATGCTATTGACCAACCTTTGGTACGTGGCTCCCACATTTTTTATTCCAAACGACATGCTTGATAACAATAGATCCCCCTGTAAGTAATAAAGCACGTCTTTTCTTTATCC
Source organism: Jatropha curcas (assembly GCF_014843425.1). Next base: position 20,444 of record NW_023591115.1, read on the forward strand.
AGTTCATTCATTCTTATCTGATGGTACCCCACCGCTGCATCCAAAAAACTATACACTTCATAGCCGACTATTGAATCTACCAATTGATCTATATTAGGCAGAGGGTAAGGATCTTCGGGGCATGCCTTGTTCAAATCGATAAAGTCAACACATAACCTCCATTTTCCATTGGACTTTAGTACCAAAACAACGTTCGCTAGCCATTCTTGATAATTCACCTCCCTTATAAACCTTGTTTGCAAAAGTTTATTTACCTCAGTGGCTATAACCTGCCGTCTCTCTAGACCATGGTTCTGCTTTTTCTGCTTTATCGGCTTGAAGCTCGGGTTAATGTTAAGCTTGTGGGATATGGTATCCGATACGGATCCACCATCACCAATCACCTATGGAGCTCAAAGGAACAAGGAGCACAACAATGGCAATCCATTAGTACTTCCTAGTGGACCAATTACAAGGCACCATTCACCAATCACCTATGGAGCTCAAAGGAACAAGGAGCACAACAATGGCAATCCATTGTACTTCCTAGTGGAACCAATTACAAGAGCCGTGCAAAGAAATATTGGAGCAACCATGTCCCTTATACATTAAAGAACAAGTTACACAAGAGCTCCATGACCTTTGCTTTCAACAAGTGCTTTGAAGAACTTTCAAAAGCACAACCTAGTTTTCTCACATTGATGGAAAGCCACATTGTTTTGAGATATGGAAGCACATGTTGAGATGGAATCTGAAATTCTAGCATATGGCACGCCCAGACCGTGCTAGATTAGCACGCCCGTGCAAGGTAGCATGCCCAGGCCATGCTAGAGTCTGACTTGCAGAGGAGAATCAAGTAACATGGAGCACGCCCGTGCCAAATAGCATACCCAGGCTGTGCCAGAGTCTGACTTGCCAGAGGAAACAATCAACATGAAGCACGCCCGTGCGTAATGGCACGCCTAAGCCATGCTAGAGTCTGCCTCTAGCGAGATTAGTTAGTCCAATTATGTTTATTTTGAGTTTTAACAATGTTAATGGGTTGGGCCTCCTATAATTCGGCCCCCCATTTTATCCTAATTTGTTTAGATTTAGCTAATCTTTAGTTGGTTGGATTAGTTAATCCTTATCCTCCTTATCCTTAAGTTGTTAAGATTTGTTAGTCTTATCCTTAGTTAGTTTAGATTAGCTAAATCCTTATCCTTAGCTAATTTAGATTAATTATTTTAAATCCTTCAAGGATCAGGACCTCTTAGATTTAGTATAAATAGTTTGTTATGTTGTTAAACAAAACACAATTCAATGAAATAAGAAATCTACAAATTATGTTCATGATTAGGCGTGTTCCTTTGATTAGAGTGATTGTGAGATTGCATTCCTCTAATTGCATCAAGAATCAAGGTAAACTTATCAATTTATTTGTGGCGTTTATCTTATTCTTTTACTCTATTATTGGTGGTTCTTGCTTCTTTAAGCTGTGGGTGCCCATAGAGGTGCCATAGAGGGGAGTTTAGTTTGATCTTTGATCTATTCCAAATCTTGTCATAGAGTTCTTGGAATTAATTTCCATAGGGTTTCGCGTCAGTATCAGTATCAATGCCAACTATATCTTTCGCGATCCAAGTGAAGCTGTTAACATTATCTTCTAAAATTGCCTTAATACTATCCTGTATTTCCCTCAATAGATCGACCCCCAGCGTTAAGCTCTTAACATTATCTTCTAAAATTGCCTTAATACTATCCTGTATTTCCCTCAATAGATCGACCCCCAGCGTTAAGCTCTTCACCTATTCCACCTCCCATGTAAACAGCTCGCCCGCATGTGTTGGGTTGGAGTCTACACTATGTCTGGGGATATTAAAGGGTTATTGTTCAATTAGTTTTGTCGGTGGTTCCTCTTCTGGCATCCATATGATTGGCAAGGCAAGAGGCAGCCCTTTCATTGCTATCATATATGCTTCCCGGGCTACTTGCTAGTCTCCCCTAATGGCAACGACCTTGCCCTTATTAGAGTAAAATTTCATGGTGAGGTATCTAATACATATGGTAGCTTCCAGTTCATAAAGGGCTGGCCTGCCTAATATTTCATTTTACGGAAAGTGAATGCCTACCACCATAAATTCTAATTTGAGTTTCTTTGATGAAACTTCGGTTCTGAGCTTTAGGGTTATATCCAGGACCTAGACAACTGCATGGGCTTTCCCACTAGGCCAACTAAAGGGGTTCGGACATGTTTAAGTTTCACCTAATCTAGTTTCAAAGCTTTAAATACCTCCATGGTCAACGAATTCACTGCACTACCTTAATCCACCATGATTCTTTTTACTAGGAAGTTCTCCAAAATCCCTTCAATTACTAGGGCATCATTGTGTGGGCTATGTACAAATTCACCATCGGCCTCAGAGAATGATATGGGAAGTCTACTACTTGACTTCTATTGGGGTAGAATAGAATAGATCTCACTGGCTCTCCTTTTTCTGGCCGAATTGTTATCTCCCCTTGATGAGCCACCAAATATAGTATGGATTGTTCCTAGGATGTGACATTCTTTCGATTGCTTGTCCTTCTGTTCACTTTCTCTTCAAGCTGTCCTAACAAATTGCTTCAGTTCACCTCTCTATATAAGGCATTCTATCTCTTTCTTCAGTTGCCAATAAGCCTCAGTCTCATGGCCTACATCTCTATTGAACTCGCAGTACTTACTTCCCTGGAGCATGGGGTTCGAATAGAGTAACTAGCCCGTGGGAGCCGAAGAGGCGATCTCCTTCTAGGCGATCGTATCCTTATCGAGGACGAGTGTCTCATGGGTCTATACTTCTCTTCCCTAGGTGATTTGTGTTGTTGGGCCTCATAGGCTTCGTCTATTTTTGTGTAGTTGTGAGTTTGCACCATAAGTTCAACAAAGGTTAGTGGAGGGTCTATACTCAAACTTTCAAACAATCTGCTATACTTGCAATTTTTTGCCAAAGCGCTAATGGCTGCCTCATCATTCAAGTTCTCCACTTGCATTGTCATTCTCTGAAATCTGGATACATACTGCCTTAGGGTCTCTCCCTCCTCTTTTTTCAAATCTACCAAGTTAGATCATATTTTCATGGACGATATACATGCTATGAATCAAGTGCGGAATGTTGTGGCCAACTGGGAGAAGGAATGAATGGATCTTGCTCTGAGTGTTTGGTACCACTCTTGAGCTACTCCTTTTAGGGTTGTTGGGAAGACCTTACACATCAAATCTTCTGAATTGGTCTGCAGATACATCATAATTGGGAAAGACGCCAGATGACTCTAGGGATCAGTAGATCCATCATAGGACTGGAAAGTAGGAAGCTTGAACTTTAGTGGAAAAGCTTCTGCTAAAATATCAACTGATAAAGGTGAGTCCTGTCGGAGACCATAATCTCCTGCTTCTCCTGTCTCTCTACACTCCCAAACTAGCTCTTTGACAACATTCCGGAGATTAGCCCTGTTAAAGATTGGTTGGGTGTGACTTGGTTCTTTGCTATTGCGGGTGGTCATACTAGGGTCTTCCTCTGATTCTGCCTCATGGTATCGATTAGATACCAAGTGATTTCGATGTTTAGGTGAAGTTGGGGGTAGGATATGCTCCTGGTGAAGAGGGTTTGCCGGCCAAGAGGCATTTTTAGCACTATGGTAAATTACAAGTAAGCATGAGCTAAGGCAGCTGCAACTTGGGGGTCGGTGGTTGACGGAAGAACGAAAGGGGATTGTTGGTTGGCCATCAAGGTTGAGGCGCTCAGTGGGATCGATGGCCATGGGGATCGAGAAAAACTGTGGGGTTTTTTTTAGGATTGAAGGTGTGTTCCATACTCACTGCACCAATTGTTAAACTTTCAGAAATTGAGGTGTAATAAATTGTTAATTAACCCTTTTAATGTGGTAATTTTGAGTATATATAGTGGACTTAGGATAATTATACTAAGATAAGGATTACGGATCTTGTATTATCTATTAATTTGTACTTAGTTAGGAGGCTAATATTATTATTTTAATATTATTTATTATTGTATGTTAATAATAATCATGTTGTTAATTTTTGAAATTTCTCTACGAAAAAAATCTAACTGATGATACTCTCAATCCTACCTAACAATTGCAAATCAATATTATATAGTAAAATTGACGTAAAGTGAGGTTTAAGATGCAATATAATTAGAGATTTTACACATTAAATTGAAGGAAATGATAAATTAATGTTTTTAAATTATTAATATGTTGATAGATTGATGATTAATAATTGTAAGCCTTTGTCCTGAACTTGTTTATATATTAATTTAATTAATTTATGAAATTAATGGTGTAAGTGACCGACTAAGGGCATTTGGTAGTGCTTATATTGTAAAATACACATCTTAAGTTTGAGATGGAACTTATAGTTGTTTTTATACATGTTATGTGTTAAAATTCTTGATTTATAGTAAAAACCATAGAGTCTTTCATGTACATAATTTATTTAACATATATTGTTGTACTTGCAAGTTGTTCCACTAGGGAGCTTATGCAAGCTAACATACTTGCGTAATTGATTTAAGAGGTCAAATATTTATTTTCAGACTTGGCCTTTCATGAAAAAATAGTGCTATATGTCAAGCACCTTATAGAATTTCGGTACATTTTTCTAAGTTATTGAAATTAGCCTTTAAAGAAGGTCTTTCTTAGGCTGTCAATGCTAGGGCACTGCTAGGATAGTCTTATTTGAAGTGGCATTTGGGGGGACAAACAAGAATAAATTCAAGTGATATTTATTGTGTTGAATTTATTGCGAAGTATATTTTTTGTTGTAATTTATGAGAAATTTATAAGTTGTGGATTAATTACAGGATTAAAAATGGTAAAAGCCGTTAATTTTGGTTAAATTAAGAAAAAAGGTGAAATTATATTCCAATTCATGTATCATTGTACTTCATGTATCATTAGCCTCAATAGGAGTGTCTATGTTGGAGAGAGCTCTTTTGGCTCGCTTTAATTCAAGCATTTCTCTTAGGTCTCTCCCTCTTCAGCGTTTCGAACGGTGGGACCAAGACATGATAGAATACTCCTATATGGCTTAAAAGGAAAATATGTTACGTGATGCATGAAGAAAAACACAGATCAATATAAATATATATAAACAAAGGGACGGGAGTTGAAAAATGCATGACCTCCTCCCTTATATCTCCCACACACGATTCATGGTCAAAAGTCCATCTAAAACCCTAGGACAAAATGGTTGGGCCCATAAACTATCACGGAGTTTTGGACCAATGTCTTTCGCACTTATTAGATGAATGACACAACATTATTTTATTGTGTTAACCCTAAGGGAAGGAACTAGAGTCATTTACATGAGCTTTGGTCGGGTTAAACAAGTCTTGAGTTCCTCCCATTTAGCTTTGGATCTAAGCCAATAGTGATATCGAATTGTGCTAATTCTTTTGATATACCAAAAGATACAAGGCTTATGGGTGGTGTATATTAGTGGCGGATCTCAACAATCAAGTAAAGTGAAAGGACCACATCCCCCAATATCACCTTAAGGGTTTTAGGTAAAAAAGAGATTAAGAAGAGAATAATGCATTAATATCAATTATATATACAAAAATGTAAACTCAGTTTCAAGTTAATGATATTATTAACAATTGTGAATGATAGAACAACATTGGACTCAACTCCTTTCTCGAACCCATAATTCAAAAACCAGAAATTCTGGATTCGATCCCCAATAGAGTCTCCAAGCTGAGGATAACGGGAAGGGGTTTTTTTTATGGCTAAAAAGTTAAGGCTTGGTTCATTTTAATTTATTAAGTCGATATTTCTTTATTAGACCAGTTTATTGATCCTCAGAAAGGCAACCCTTTTTTAAAAAGGGGTTTTGTGAAACGGCTCTTACTTTGGTAAGAGATTTTATTTGGAGTCGCCACCCTTTTTAGGAAAAACATCACGAATTAACTATTTCTTTGAAAATAATTAATTTGATTTTAACCAAAGACTGAGTAAGGGAGTTAGGTACGGTCTTAGGAAGGTGTTAGGCACCCAAACCGCCTGATTAGAAACCGACCTCCTTTGTTGTTCATTCATTAATAATTATGATAATATTATCAACTTTAACTGAGGTGTAAAATATTTTTGTGCAATTTTTAAAACTAAAGAATAAAGAAAGGGGGGAGAAGAAAAGAACACAATTCATCTCCTAATTATACAATCTACCCATAATCCCCATATAATTGTTCAAACCCAATAATTTATTACAAACAAGCAATTAATAGGATCCATTAAGGCCCTTTACATAGTGCTAAACAGTATGAAAGCAATAAATGCTAAAGGAAACAAACACAAGTAAATATCCACATTCATAGAATACTAATAACAATAACATTCAATCGCAACATTTAATATGATGGGAATGTAAATTTTAGAATGATTAACACAAGAGTTAGGTGGGTTAGCACAAAAATAGTTAAAGAGCACTAATGTAAAATGCATAAAAATGTAAAGGATAGAAACTTCAAGTGTATAAAAGTAAAGGCAATAAATTAAAAAGAACTTATTTAAAGATGACAACAAGATTTAGATTTAAGACTTTGATGTTCATCACGGATGATGAACAAATATGCCTATCACCATTGATTTCTTGTTATTTATTTGTTCTTTTGGCCATAATGAGTTATTTATGCTATACAAAGCAAGATTGCTCAATGCATAACTCGAAAGGGATCTTGAATCAGAACCGTTTTATTTATTTTTATTTTTTAGTCTCTGAATTGAAGGTTTGTGCCCCACTTTTAGTAGCGTGCGCCACATGTGGTGGCGTGTACCACTTTTGACATAGTCAGAAGCTTTTGGTTGAATTCAGATTACTCTCACAACCAATGTAAAGCGTGTTTTTTTAATACATCAAAAAAGTGAAAAAGATGCAGCAAAAAAGTTAGGACTCTCAGGAGTTACATAGTTTTGAAGAAAATCCCAAAATTTTTGGGAAAATGAATTAAGAAACCCAAAAGCTTTGATCTTGGATGACCAATCTGAGTTTAAGTTAAGTGAGTATGTTTGTGGGTCTTTGATCACTAAGTACAAGGGGGGTATTTCCCGATATAAATGAATGAACTTCAAAGTCCAAGTTAGAAACATAAGTTTCAACCTAGATTCAAGAATGAAAAATGAAAATGCAATAGTTTCCCCTTAGTAATCAAAAACCTCCTCCTTTTCTCTTAAACCCTTGCCCTATTTATAGGTAAATGGGGAGATGAGGTGGCCTATTTCTAAGGCTTAGGTGGCAAGTGCCACTAGTGGGCTCCAAAATCGGCCTAGGCTTGATTTTACTGAATCGATCCAGGTGGCACGCAAAATGAGGCAGCGCACCGGGACGCGTCCCAAGTGAAACTGGAGGCACTTCCCGGGCTCGATTTTGCTGCGAAACCCTTGGAAACCCAAAAAAGTAAAAACGGTCAAACAAGTCATTTTTCTTAAATGCAAACCATCGGTCCCAGAATTAGAGCAATCGGGCATCTAATCTTGTTTTAAATAAAAAATAGGTTATCATCATTGAGTCCTCTTTAGGGGCAAAAATCGAGCATCAACTCCCGTTATATTCTTACCTTCATTGATGACTACTCTAGGAAGGTATGATCTTATTTTTTGAAGCACAAGAATTATGTGTTTTACCACCTTTAAATAATGGAAGGCTTTGGTAGAAAGACAAACATGCAAGATTAAGTGACTTCATACAGATAACAAGTTAGAGTTTCGTGGTAATAAATTTAACAAATTTTGCAAAGATGAGGGAATTGCAAGACATCTTACATTCAGAGGAACTCCTTAACAAAATGGTGTTGCTGAACACATGAATCAAACTCTATTGGAAAAGGTCTATTGCATGTATCTAATTTTGATTTATCTAAAGATTTCTAGGTAGAAGCAGCTTCGACAACATGCTATTTGGTTAATCGTTCTCCATCAACAAATATTGGTTTAAAAACTCTAGAACAGGTATGGTCAGGAAACCCTCCTAATTATTCTAATTTGAGGGTATTTGGTTGTCATGTTTATGTCCATATAAATGAAGGAAAATTGGAGCTTAGATCCATAAAGGGTTTTTTCATTGGTTACCTAGCTAGTGTCAAAGGGTTTAAAGTGTGGCTTCCTATTCACAAGCCCCCCAAGTCAGTAATCAGTGGAGATGTTATTTTCAATGAAGTCGAGATGATTAATTCGAAAAGGGAATCCTCTACTTCATCTGAAAACTCTAAAAGATTTAGCTAAGAAGGTGGAGTTTGAGGTGGAAAGTGTACCTCCACAAAATGATTCTTTAGAACAAGACCTAGTTCAGTTGCCTTCCCCAATTTAGACAAAAACATCATCACAAGAGGATCATCGAAGGCCAAAAAGACAGAAGATAATCCCCAAAAGATTGCTTGATACAGATTATATTCCTCTTACATTATCAAGTGGCACAAGAAGTAGACGTTATGGTGAGCCATCTACATATTTATATGTAATCTTTTGTGATGATTCACGCAAATGGCTAGTTGCCATGTAGGAAGAGGTGGAATCTCTTCATAAAAATCAAACTTGGAAATTGATCATACTGCCAAAAGACAAGATCATTAGATGCAAATGGATCTTTAAGAAGAAAGAGGGAATTCCAAGTGTTAAAGATGCTAGATACAAAGCTTGATTTGTTGCAAAAGGCTATAGTCAGTTTCGAGGAATTGATCTCAATAATATTTTCTCACCTATTGTTAAATATGGCTCTATTTGAGTCTTGCTTGCATTAGTTGCTATGTATGTGTAATAGCCTTAGCCCATCAAGATATTGTCCGCTTTGGGCCCACGAGCCTGCACGGTTTTGTTCCTGGGCCAACGAAACCACACTTGATAGCCCAAAATGCGTCTTGGCATCCTAAGGCCTGCCACCCTTTATGTACATCACTTCCACCTTGTGCTTAGCCGATGTGGGATTTGCCTAAGGTGTACACCCTTTATGTACATTCCACTTCCAAACTTGTCTGCTAGCCGATGTGGGATTTGGCCTAAGTGGTTAGTGCCCCAATCCTAAGGCCTGCCACCCTTTATGTACATCACTTCCACCTTGTGCTTAGCCGATGTGGGATTTGCCTAAGGTGTAGTGCCCCAAGCCTGGAATGTCACATACACCCCCCTTAGGGACTCAGCGTCCTCGCTGAGGTTTGCCCCACCACCGACCAAAGGGACAAGGCTTTGGTTCTGATACCAAATTGTAACAGCCTTAGCCCACCAAGATATTGTCCGCTTTGGGCCCATGAGTCCTCACGGTTTTGTTCCTAGGCCAGCGAAACCACGCCTGATAGCCCAAAACGTGTCTTGGCATCCTAAGGCCTGCCACCCTTTATGCACATCACTTCCACCTTGTGCTTAGCCGATGTGGGATTTGCCTAAGGTGTAGTGCCCCAGTCCTGGGATGTCACAGTATGTTTTAGAGTTAAAACAACTGGATGTCAAGATTGCCTTCTTGGTGGTGAACTTGAGGAGAAAATTTATATGCAACAACCTGAAGGTTTTGAAGTTGAAGGTAAGGAAGACCATGTCTGCTTATTATGGAAATCATTGTATGGTTTGAAACAATTTCCTTGACAATGGTACAAAAGGTTTCCTTTATGGTTCAACACGACTTTTCTAGAAGCAAATATGATAGTTGTGTATATTTCAAAAGCTTGATGATGATTCATTTATTTATTTATTGTTGTACATTGATGATATGCTCATTACTCCAAGAATATATCTAAGATCAGTAAGTTGAAAGAATAATTAAGCGGTGAATTTGAGATAAAGGATTTAGGAGTAACCAAGAAGATTTTGGGTATGGAGATGTAGAGGAACAGAACTACAAGTACTTTGTATCTTTCTTAAAAACTTCATCAAGAAAGTTTTGAATCGTTTTGGCATGAAAGATGCTAAATCGATAAGTATTCCACTTAGTGCCCATTTTAGACTATATGTTGGTTTATCAGTATAGTCAGAGAAAAGATAGTGAATATATTTCACATGTGCCTTACTCGAGTGCTATTGGTAGCATAATGTAGGATATGGTGTGAACTCATCTTGATATTGCATATGCAGTCAGTGTAATCAGCAAATACATGTCTAACCCTTGAAAAGAGAACTAGCAGACAATGAAAAGGATTTTGAGATATTTGCGATGCACTACAGACTATTGTTTAATATTTAGCAGAAGCAATAATAATGTGATCGGTTTTATTGATTCAGATTATGCAGGTGATCTTGATAAAAGAAGATCCATTACTAGTTATGCTTTCACACTTGGTAATACTACTATTAGATATAAAGCTACTTTACAGTTTACAATTACACTATCTACAATTGAAGTAGAGTGTATGGCAATAGCTGAGGCTATAAGAAAGCTATTTGATTAAGAGGTTTATTTGGTGAATTTTATTCAAATCAATAAGTGACATTGTCCACTGTGATAGCCAGAGTGTTATTCATTTAACAAAAGATCGAATGTTTTATGAGAGGATAAAGCACATTGATGTTAGATACCATTTTGATTGTAATATTATTTTTAAAGGTAATATTTTTAGTTAAAATAATTGGTATTGTAGAAAATCCACCTGATATGATGTCTAAATCTCTTCCAATGAACAAGTTCAAGCATATCTTACTTGGTTGCTAATTCTCAAAATTCAATTTCGCCCTTCAAAGGATCAATGGAGAAGGTGAAGAAATTCTACTAATTTTTTAATCTAGAAAATTCAAGTCAATGTGGAGATTTATTGATTATGTCTTGATTTTCTTTGTCTTCAAGCTAAAGTCTTTGTATTGCTTTGCTTGGGCACAAAGCACGAAGTTAACTTACCTTGGGTGCAAAGCATTATAGAGTCAACAAAGTTATATGTAAAGATCAATGACCATTTGGCCTTTTTTTCGTTGGACGAGATATATAATTAGTAGAGTGTGCAGATAGTCCATTTTGAAAGTGTTTTCTCTTGGCCATGTTTCTGCTCTTAATCTAAGTACAGTAATTTTGTCAATAATTAATAACTGTTATAATTTTAAGAGAGAAAAATATACCTTGGGTACAAAGCACAAAGTTAACTTACTTTGGGTGCAAAACATTATGGAGTCAGCAAAGTTATAAATAGAAATCATGGTCATTTGGTCATTACACAGAAAGATATAAGTGGAATGTGTGAGAGTCCATTTTGAGAGTGTTTTCTCTTACCCATTTTTTTGCTCTTAGTTTAGGTAAGATAATTTTTTCAATAATTAATTATCGTTACAATATTAAGAGAGAAAAAAATATAGGTGAGAATCGGGTATTTTTGGGTTCAAAATTTTGAGTGTTATCTCTCACTTTGTACTTCGTATTTTCACTATTAATTAGTAGATTTTTTTCTTCTTCGCCTGGGGATGTAGAATTACGCTAAACCACATAAATCCTTTGTTTCCCTCTCATTATTTTGCTATCGCATTATTAATTTTTCTATTTACCACAAATAGATAACCACTTTTAAACTTTATGCAAAATAAGTATTTAATTGAAATATTCAACAAATCAAATAAAATATTTTATAGATACAATTTCATAAGATAAAGTACTCAACGGGTCAAAGTAAAAGATAAAGATTCCACAAGATTTTTTTTTATGAAAAATATATGGGTGAATTTATGTAGCCAATGAGCAAATTATATATTGATATTGTTGTAACAAGAAATAAGTTGTTATGAGTTCTTTGCATGTGTAATTTTTATTCAGCATCTTTGTGTTCTCAATCTTCTAGAATTTCAGTTTTGCAGGAAATCTTTCAAAATATTCAGGTGAGGTTTCTCTTATTTTCCTAAACGAAATGAATTAAAAAAAAAATTCATATTTGATTTCCAATCGTAGGGTTAAGCTCTGGCTTCAACCTATGGATTGGATTAAACTTTACAACCGTATATTGTATAATGTAGTTTATGAGAAAGGAATTTTCAAGTTGGTTTTTTTATGTATGGTTATCCTTAAGAAGAGTTTTATGATCATATGAGGCTAAAGTGGCTGAGCCTCAACCCAGCTACACACCGATCTAGACCCCAAATTTATATCGTAACATCAGTGGTAGGTAAGCATCTCTTAGTAGGAGTTAGCAAACGGTTCAAACCGAGATAAAAAAATATAAACCAAAGTTTTTTTGTCAACAGATCAAACCGAACCGAAATTATCTTTTGAACCAAACTGAATCAGTCAGTTCAGTTAAGTTAATCAATTTTGCTATTTCAGTTTAGTTTTAAATCCAACCTGACATATTTCTATAAAACCGACTCAAATCTAAATATAAATTCAGTTCAAATCAAAAAAATCAACAACTAAACCTCTTTTTATTTAGCTGATCGAACCAAAATGAGTTGGTTCAACCTCTTTTTATTTAGCTGATCGAACCAAAATAAGTTGGTTCAGTTTTCAGCTCGGTCCGTCAGTTTGCACACCCCTATCTTAGAGAACGAGTTTGATCCCCCATAGGTCTTTCGGGGGAGGGGGCAAAGTGAGACGGAATGCGAAAAATCAAGACTATTTTACTTGTTTTTCTTTTATAATCCACCTTCCTATTAATTATAATTAAAAAATCATTCTTTGTGAAGATCATAAAATATATTTAAGAATTTTACAAAATTTGAGTATTGCTGATTTCGATCTTGGTTTTGCAAGCTATTATTCTTTTTGCTTCAGAAGAAATGCTAATCATATGCGAGTAATTTTTTGAATCCTAATATTAGCAGAAAAATTATGCTCACAAAGGAAATCTATTAGATGTTTATTTGGTGATTAGCTTCAGCTCACAATTGCTTGCTAGCTAGCTACTTAGTCTGGGAGTAAAGATGGCAGTTAGAGCTGCAAAAACTAAATCATTGCAACTCAAGAATCAAGCAATTTAATCACTTCCTTCTCCAAACTTTCTTGTTTACTTCCTTTTCTTCTTTCACTTGAAAAGTACAATATACTTTCCTATTTTTGAAAGTTGAACAAATATGCAGTTGAGCTTCTCTTTTTATATTTTTCTCAATTGGGTATGAACCTTGGATTTTTTTTGGTAAGTAATCTGTCTACTCTCTCTCTCTCTCGTCCTCCTCTTTTTTTTTTTTTTTTTTTTTTTTTTTAATCTGTCTTACTCTCTCTCTCTTCTCGTCCTCCTCCTTTTTTTTTTTTTTTTTATTTTTTTTTTAATTTAACTTAGTTTTTTTTTTTTTTTTTTTTTTTTTAATTTAACTTAGAAGCATTAGCTATTTATGACAAATTTTGTTAATATAATAATCGTCACTAACTATTAAGATATATATCATAGGCTCAACCAAGGAATCCAAGATTCAAAGTCTAATTGTATGAGAAGAGAGGCGTGGAAGAATTTTTAGGAAGCTAGACAAGCAAAATATTAACTAAGATAATAAAGTTGTTAAAAAAAAAAAAAGAAAAACAGTAATGCAAAGCTAATTACAGCAAAGTGGCCTCTATTTAACTTAAATTTGATCTAGACATAAAGGAAAGAAACCTGAGGTATGCCAACAAATGTCCACATCCTGGAAAGTGAAGGAAGGAGAGGATGCTACTGTTATCAACAATGAAAACGAAAGTTTGTTCATTCTAAATCATCAATTTAAGCATTCAGTCAACCCCCCTCAACTGTACATTCGTGCTTCTCAATGAAGCAACTCTACCCAATTAGCAAACCAGTAAAACTCAAATATGGACATAAAGAAGGAATTTAACTACACTTCACCAATCAGAGGGATGATGCCCACGAGTTGGAAATACTGACACCGTCAACCTTGCATGACATGACCATCAAATCAGAACATAAGAAGATATATACATATGTAGCAAGGAAAAAGATTCCAAAGAAAACATACCATGAACAAGTTAGTTTGCTTCGACGTAAAGGGCTAGTGCAGAAGACGGGTTGTGCTCTGATTCAATTAAAAAAAAAAAAACAAAATTTTAGTTAAAGATGATTCAAGATTAACATGATATCAATTTTCAAAGATTAGAGAAGGTGAAAGTACCTTCTGGTTCCCCTCTTAACCAATCTCGCGCACATATCAGAGCCTGTCGAGTGTCTGGATTAAGTGAACTTCGATGACTATCAAGCACCCTACCTCCAGTACTGAATGCGGACTCTGGGGAAATAGTTGACATGGGAGTTCCCAAAACATCACGTGCCATCATTGACAAGATAGGGTACCTTGGCGTGTGGACCTTCCACCAGTTTAGTATATTAAAATCACAATTCCGAGGGAAGACTGGTTCCTCTAAATATTTGTCCAAATCAGACGCTACACTCTGACTTTGAGAATTCTCATGCAGAAACTTGTCGAAGCCCTTTAATCTATCCCTACTATCAGAACTGGTACTAGGTAAACTGTTGCCAGGCAGAGCTGAACCTTGATCAACCAATGTTGAACAGATAGAGTATGCATTAAAAAGTTCTTTAATGCCATCAGAAACTTCTTTGATCCGATCCAGGGCAGTACTGCCATATATCTGAGAATAGTAGTATTCCACCAACTTCATCTTGAATCGTGGATCTAAGATGGCTGCTACTGCCAAAGCCAAACTACACTTGTTCCAATACTTATCAAACTTAGCTTTCATCTTTGATGCAATGGAGCTAAGGAAATTATCTGGGCTTTTGCACCATTCAATTAGTTGGATGTGAACATCACAAATCTCAGGGAAATATATATTTGCTGTAGGACATTTATTTCCAGAAAGGACACAGGTGATTTCAACAAACAGCTTCAAATAACTAGTGACAGAACTTGTCCATTCCCACTCAGTATCAGTTAAAGCTGATGCATAGGCTGGGTCATGCTCTTGCAACAGAGAAAATGCATTCTTGTATTCTAAGGCTGTTTCAAGCATTAGATATGTTGAGTTCCACCGGATTGGAGAATCAAGAACTAGATTCTTCTGACTGCTGATTCCAACTTGCTGGGATATCTCATTGAACTTCCCTTGTGTTACCTGCGAACTTTTAACATATCTAACACTTCCTCGAATCTTTTGGGTCAATTCTTGGAGTGCTTCCATGACATCTTGAACAATGAGATTCAGAACATGTGCAGAAGAGCGTACATCAAATAACTGACCATTACTCAAAAGGGGCCTATTCTGAGAGATTCGGTCCTTAATTCTAAGGACAATATCATCATCAGTGGAACAATCATCAAATGTCATGGCGAACAACTTGCATTCAATGTCCCACTCCATGAGACACTTAATAATAACTTCTGAAAGCATATCTTCGGTATGAGACGAATCCAATGTCACAAAATTTAGAATCTTCTTCTGTAATTTCCAATCCTCATCAATATAATGGGCAGCTAAACACAGGTACTCAATGTTTTCAGCAGAAGACCACATTTCAATGGAAAGATTAATTCTGCCCTGCAATCTATTTATCATCTCATACACTCTCTGTTTCTCTCTCCCATAAATTTCCACGCAAGAGAGCTCAATAGAACCATTTGGCACAACCTCAAACAAAGGTTGGAGATTTTTGACAAATATTTTGAATCCAACATGGTCAACCATAGCCAAAGGATAACCATGTAATATAATCATGCGGGCAAGATCAAGCTGACTCCGCTCTTGATCAAACCTACTACTTCCAAGGCTAATAACTTCATCTTTTCTCTGCTCCTGATCATACTTTATAATTGCTGTGGGCTTAATATATTCATCTTTTCTTTGACCTTCATCATAACTGATACTAGGAAGGCTAAGAGAAGTTTCTTTTTTCCTTCTCTTTGCTGCAAGTAGTTGTGACACATCGAAATTAGATCTTTTCAAACATCGCATTAAGTGATTTCTCAGATGTGTGGTTCCACTATTACTTGATCCACTGAGTTTCTTGTTACAGTGTACACAAACAGCATAGCATATGTCAGCCTTCCTAATCCTCTCAAAGTGATTCCACACAACAGAAGTTAATCTCTTCGGTTTCTTAATTGCTGATTCATTTGAGACTTCCATTGCATAGGGTTCAATGAGGCAGTCTGCATATCATATGAACAAATGAAAACATGATTGATGTTACCATAACCATCTAGGGCACAACAGAAACCAGAAAAGAAATCATGATCTATAGTCCATATCATATAGAAATTACATTACAGCAACAAATCATCATTTGAAGAGGCCAGATTATTCAAAGAAAAAAAAAATTAGTAGGAGTGTGATCATAGAAAGTTGGTGAAAGCCAATAAGTGAAGGCTCTCAGCTATATAATGCAGTAATATATCCTAATATGCATTAGAAGAAATTCACCAAAACTCAAAAGTTGAGCCACACAAAATCAGAATAAAAAGGATAAAAGTTTAATTGATAGTTAAATAATTATAAAGGCTTAAAGAAGGACAAGTTAATTGTCAAGTTGAAAAAATCGACTATATTTTCTAGCACAAGCATGACATTTGCTATACAAGTCATAAGAAAATCATAATTCAAATGCCAGTAAGGAATTGAGATGCGTAGAATGAGTTTAGATATGCTTAATCCAGAAAATATGCATCAGAGAAACCATCGAAAGATTGTGTGGCTAAAACAAACCACCAAAGTTTAATTCTGTTCAGACAAAGTTTATGGAGAAACGAATACACCAATAAGCCCACAATTCAAGTTTATTTTGAAGAAGGGCATAAAAAGATTTCTCAGTCAAAAACCATTGATTAAAGAGTCAAAAGGAAAATTTTCCAGTGTGCATGTTTATATACACAAACCAAGAAAGATTAAAAATAAAAAAAATAAAAAAAAAAAACAAAAAAAAACAAACAAACAACGAAACAGATTCACTAAAAGTATAGAATCAAATGAATGAATAATCTCAAAATCCAAACTTCTCCAATAACCCAATTGAAGACATACACTAAAATTGAACAGATAAGTCATCTCCAAACCTAAATTCCAATCCTAGAAATTTAAAGATCCATATTTAAGCTTTAAAAATAAAACAATAAACAAGTAAACAAAAGCACATACACAAAAACGTATCATCTCAAAATACAGGCCGTAAATACACGCAATCGCAGGAAAAGAAATCAAATTGAAGATTTACTATAAACCCAACAAGAAAATTGCATTTGAAAAACTGAATTAAAAAAAAATAAAAAGATCTGATAGAACTGGGTCTTACGTGAATTAAAGCTGAAGCTTCCTAATTTGGCTTGTTGGAACTCCACGGAGTCCGATCAGAAGATCCGGTAAGGTCACAGTTCGATTGGAAAGAAATGGGGAAAAGATAGGATCCGGTGTGGGTTTGTTAGAGATAAATGGGCAAGATCCGATAAGATAAGATCCAGTTGGGTGTGGGTCAACGCCAAGTTTGGATATTTCCTTTATTTTTCCAAGCACAATGAGATGGACGGTTGGACCCTATTCAAGGTTTGGGTCCGTTTTGGGAACGTTAGGTTTTTGGATTTTGGTTTGATTTATCGGTTGCTTTAAATCCGTGCCTGTGTATAATGCTATTCAACAACTCATTCATAAGTCATAACCACAACATAGGTATGATTACGTCGGTCGGAGTCGGATTAGGCGGATTGAAGTTTTATGGTCTAATCTAACAAAACAAATATTTGTGATTTTCAAAAAGAAAAATGCAAATATTTATGAGTTTAAAAATTTTAAGATCAACACCAATCCAATCTAATTAAAATTAAAACAATCAGCTTTTAGGTTAATCCGTTGAAATTGATTTTTTTTTTTTTAAATGATCCGTTGAAGACCTTGAAGATTTTTATTTGAAGACCTTAAAGATTAATGAAGATATTTTTGTTTTGATTTGTATTGTATTAAGTCTTAGAAAATTATTATAGGATAGAGTATAAATAATATTATAAACACAAATCTATTTTATTTCTTTCAAAAATTATTTTTAAAATATTTTTGAATAAATTTATTAAGAGGAGATAGCCAAAATCTTTGCTTTTTACGTTTTTCCATTTAAAAGATTTTTAGAGTAAATCTTATTGGATCTATTAAATGAAATTCTGCAAAAAGCAATTTCTGATTTGACACAGTTGACAGTTTCTAAACATAACTAACATTTTTTGTTTGAAAAGTTAAATAGACTTTTGAAGTTAACTCCTTCAACTCTATGCCTTGCGTGAAGAGCCTCAATAGCTTATTAATGCAACCCATGCTGAGTTAATTTTTGAATTTAAATGTTAGAATCAATCATCATAATTTAAAGCAAAACTCTAAGTCATCTATAACGGTACATTTCTCTCTTTCTTATAAAAACTCTCACCTCTCTCTAAAGCAAGTGTTGGCAACAGTAAGAGACCATTGTTCAAAATTCAAAATCTTTCAAAGCTTTCTCTCTTCAACTCCCTTCATTTCTTTTCATCTATATTCTTCAAAAGATATTTCTTTTTCAAGAGAAAAGAAATCTGGTAACAACTCTTTTTGAATAACAGTTCTGCACTTATTTTCTATTTTCAAAACCTATTTTTGGTTCTTCCTGTGCTTATAGTTGCATTTCTCTTTGTCTATATAGATTGTTGTAATATATTTTCATTTCTTTTCATCTATATTCTTCAAAAGATATTTTTTTTCAAGAGAAAAGAAATCTGGTAACAACTCTTCTTGAAGAACGGTTTTGCACCTATTTTCTATTTTCAAAACATGTTTTCTATTCTTCCTACGCTTATAGTTGCATTTCTCTCTGTTTATATAGATTGTTGTAATCTATTGTAGATTAGAGGTTTTTAAATGAAAAATATTTATGTAACAGCTTAAGTGAGAAGCTGTGTTGAAAAAAGTTATCAAGCGACATTCTCCTTGTAAGCGATTTTAATGTCTTGATATGAGTTTTCTAATCTCTACAAAACAGAAGGGTAGAGGTTGACTAGGACCTTTGAAATCTAGTATTTTTAAGGTTAGATTTAGGTATTAAATTATTTCTTTATAACTGTTGATTTGTCTCCTACCCTTTAAAAGAGATAACATAGTGGAGGATCTCAAGATGAGTCTTGGGGACTGGATGTAGACAAGTTAATGTCGAACCACTATAAATCTCTATGTTATTTTCTTTTATTTTCTGCAATGTTGCTTGATTACACTCTTTTTTACACATTTGTGAATATTTTCAGAAATGCACAGTTGTTAATGATTTTCTGTTTCTAAACGTGAATAAGTTTTATCTTTGTGGATCATTAGAACTCTGAATTTCTGTACTATGATTTTTATAAAGTTCTAATATGTCTTTTTATATTTAATAGAAACCAGAATCTGAGTTATAATCGGTTGTCTAACCTTTCATAAGCTTTGTGAGGAAGTTCTAAACATGATAATTATCTCTCACAAACGCTTTCTAATTTCGCTGCTATAGAATTCTAATCTTGTGTTCTAAAAGCTAAATTTTTAAAAAATCCAATTCACCCCCTCTTGGATTGTGCCATATATAACGAGACCCACAATCTGGTATCAGAGCTCATCTCTTGACTTATCAAAGCTTAACAGCATAAGAGAAAAGATCACATGGCGGCCCCACTTCCTGTTACATCTTTAGAAGGTTAATCCATTTCTAGACCACCTCTGTTCAATGGTTCTAACTACTCTTACTAGAAAACCAGTATGGAAAACTTTATCAAATCAGTTAACATAAGTTGCTGGTGGAACATTATTGCTGGTCCTCGCATTCCTATGAAGACTGTTGAAAACGTAAGAGTTCGAAAGATTGAAGGAGAATATACCGATGCTGATTGGAACGATATCTCTATAAATGCAAAAACCATCAGTATTCTTCACTGCGCATTAGATCTAGCAGAGTACAATAAGGTTTCTGGATGTAAGTCAGCAACAAAAGTATGGGAAAAACTCAAAGTTACTTATGAGGGAATAGATCGAGTTAAAGAATCCAGAATCAACATCTTTTGAAGAGAATACAAAATATTTAGCATGAAAGGAGAGACTATACCTGAACTAAATTTCAAATTCACAAATATAGTCAACCCTTTGAGAACTCTCAGAAAGAAAATCTCAGAAGATGAGCTTGTTAAGAAAATCCTTAGAATTCTACACAAAAGTGGGATTCTACAAGAACTGTGATGAACTACAAAGAGACTCCAGTAACCTATGATTATTTGATGGGAGCTCTTGCTTTAGAAGAGATGAAGTCCTCTTTAACTGTAAAAGATAAGAAGAAGAAAAGGCTGGCCTTGAAAGTTGTTTCTAGTGAGAAAAGTTTTTCCGATCTTGATAGTGATGATCTAGCTCTTGTGGCTAGAAAATTTAAAAAGTTCTATGAGAAAGGTGGAAAGCCACAGAAAAAGTTAACCAAAACAGAACGTTTCACCTAAAAATAGTAACTTGCCTAAGAAAGAACCTTCTGAAGTGGTTTGTTATGAGTGCAACAAACTTGGTCACATCAAGACAAATTGCCCTAAGTTGAAAAGGAAGTCAAAGAAAGATAAATTGGAGCAAGCATTTGTTGCTGCCTGAAGTGATTCAGACAATTCTAATTTTGAAAATCAAAGTGGCCAGGAGGAAGTTGCAAATATATGTCTGATGGCCATTACCAATTCTGACTCTAAGGAAATCAGCACTCTGACTTCATCACACAAGCCTGAAAGTAGCAAAGCAAACGCAACATGCCAAAAGCATGATGAAAGCGATGTAAGTATCTTTGAACTCAAATCTGAAAGTGATCTTCTAGATACTTATAATAACATTTGCACTAAATTTGCAAAACTTGCTAAAAAGCATAAAGTTCTAAAGAAAGATTACAAAAAGTTGAAAACTGAATGTAATCATTTTTTATCAAGAAGTTACATGCAAAGATCTTATTATAGAGATCAAAGATCTGAAAGAATGTAATGAGAAATTTTCTAAAAATTTGAAACACTTTGAAGAAAAATGTAAAAGTCTAAATTCTGAAAATGAATCTTTAAAGGCTAAGATTAGAATTATAAAGTCAATTTCAGAATCATTTTCTAAAGTAAAGACAAGTTCTAGCTATGTTGGTACTTCAAGTCAGAATCATATTTTTATTAAAAAAATGTCATTTCTAATGTTGTAACATTAGAACATAAGAAACACTTTGAAAAATCTAGTAGTATTAACAAAAAGAAAAATCATAGCAAAAAGAATGAGAAAGGATCTGCACCTATTACCACTAACCCTCCAGGACCCAATACATGTTGGGTACCTAAATCTGGGTGATTATTTCAGGTGTGCCTAAGGAGTGACTTGAGAATAGAAATGTGGTATATGGACAGCGCTTGCTCTAGGAATATGACTGGTGATAGAAAGAAATTCACCAAATTAGAAAAGAAGAAAGGAGGTACAGTGAGCTTTGAAAATGAAGCTAAAGGTAAAATTGTTGGTATTGGTGTTGTAGGTTCTAATCCTTCAATAGAAGATGTGGTATATGGACCAGCGCCTTGCTCTAGGAATATGACTGGTGATAGAAAAGAAATTCAACCAATTAGATTAGAAAAGAAGAAAGGAGGTACAGTGAGCTTTGAAAATGAAGCTAAAGGTAAAATTGTTGGTATTGGTGTTGTAGGTTCTAATCCTTCAATAGAAGATGTATGCTTAATAGAAGGATTACATTATATCTTGTTAAGTGTAAGTCAGATTTGTGATAAAAACAGAAGAGTGATCTTTGAACCCTCTCATTGTAAAGTTTAGAACATACATGATAACAAAACTTTATTTGTGGGAAAAAGGTTTGGAAACATATACTTAGTATACCTTTTTGAGATGCATAACCTAGACATATGCTTATTTTCTGTTAACAATTCTAGTTGGTTATGCAATAGGAGACTTAGACATGCAAACATGCACCTTATTTCTAAACTGTCTAAGAAAAATTTAGTTTGTCATTTGCCAAAGTTAAAGTTTGAAAAATATCACATATGTTATGCTTGTCAAATGCTTGTCAATTGGGCAAACAAACTAGAACATCTTTCAAATCTAAGGGCATGGTTTCTACTTCTAGACCTTTAGAATTGCTACACCTTGATTTGTTTAGAACTGCCACTCCTTCTAGTCTTGGAGGTAAATTGTATGCTTTTGTCATTGTACATGATTACTCTAGATTTACCTGGACGCTCTTTCTTAGAAATAAGGATGAGTCATTTGATTTGTTTGTTCATCTTTGCAAAAGAATATAGAATGAGAAAGGATACAACATCACTGCGATTAGAAGTGACAATGGAAGAGAATTTGAAAATTAGAAATTCGATGCTTTTTGCAACGAATCAGGAATCTTTCATAACTTCCTTTCATAACTTCTCAGCACCTAGAACACCACAGCAAAATGGAGTAGTGGAGCGGAAGAATAAAACACTTCAAGAAATGCCAAAACCATGTTGAGTGATTATGAGTTACCAAAGTAATTATGGACAGAAGCTGTAAATACTACATGTTATGTTCTAAACAAGGCTTTGGTAAGATTTAAACTAAAAGACTCCATATGCGCTATACAAAGGTAGAAAGCCAAGCATTGGCTACTTTCATATTTTTGGGTGTAAATGCTTTATTCTAGAGAACAAGAAAAATCATCTTTCTAACTTTGATGCAAAATCTTATGAAGGAATTTTAATAGGATATTCTGGTAATAGTAAAGCATATAGGGTGTTTAACAAGAATACTCTAGTTGTAGAAGAGTCTATCCATGTTATTTTTTATGAATCTGATTCTAATTCTAGAATTTTAGAAAATGATAATGTTATAGATTTTGATCAAGAAAAGCAGAATGAACAATTAGAACAACTAGAATAGCCAGAACATAAGCAGAATGATGATAGTCAGGCTAAACTAGAAGATAGACATGAAGATCAGAATAAAACTAAAAGCCAAAAGTCAGAACCTGTTTTCGCCGAAAATCCCCCCGAAGGACCCGAAAACATCCTTTTTGTGGTTTTTGGATAAAATATTTTTATTTGGATGCGACGCCGATAAATCGGTCTTATAAACAATTTTGAGTCGCCACCCATTGTTTAGGCAATGAGACCGTTTTTATGAGACTCGTTTTTATTAAAATGACTTCAAACTTTTAAACCCCAATTTTGTTTTTTAAGGCCAAATTATTTAAAAGACTGGTCCAGGCCGCACCCAATGCGAATTCTGGGTAAGGGAATTGGGTACGCCGGCCCGTTGGAAGCCGACGCCCGGAAACCGGCCTCTTATTATTAATCTATGAATTTCTAATTTATTTTAGTTAGAAAAGCGCAAATTATTTATTTAATTTAAACCAACCCAATAATCGGACCGAGTTCCTATTTGGAAAATTATTTAATCCGTGCCAATCAGATCTAATTATCACATAGCAATTATTAAAGCAATTAAATCACAAAAGCAATTAAACAAATAAAATAAAAAGACCCGCTCTTGCCTTATGGTTCAAGGCGGGCAAACAACCGACGAATTAAATCGAAATAAATAAAAGATCCGCTCTTGCCCTTATGGTTCAAGGCCGGGTAAACGAAACCGAATCTAATATATATATAAATCGATTCAAAATTAAATATAAAAATTAAAAAAAAAAAAATCCGCACATAATTATTATTTAACACTTAAAACATGCAATTATTATTAATAAACAATAAAATTAATCTTTAAACATAAATAAATTTACTAAATTAATTCTAACAATTAATAAATTATTTTTATTTTCTGAATATGCAAATTTATTAATGAATCTACAAATTTAATTTGTTTTTTTTTTATTGTAAAGTTCAAATAAATAAACACATAAAACAAATAAACACATAATTGAACCGGATCCAGAAATATATACATATAAATCGAATGAAAAATTAAATCCGTAAACTAATAAAAATAAAACCATTCATAATTATTACTCAATATTTAACTCATATTTTAATTTTTTTTATTTTAATTTCATCTTTGCATTCAACCAAAAATAATAAAATTCACACAAATAAATATGTATAATCACATTTTTAGATAAATATATAATCAGTATGATGAATAGTAATAAACAGTGCGTAAAAAGAATACAACTTAAATATAACTTAGGAAAATATAAAATGACCAAATATAAATGGACTATAATTTAAAGAAATATAAATTACTAAAAGCATAAAAATAATAAAAATACAAGAATATGTAAAAAAATGTTAAGAAAATTACCTGATACTCAGATTGAGGATTATGAATGGATCAAAGAATGGATCAAAAGTCTTTTTAATCTCCTAGAAACTTTAAATCCAAGGATTTAAGTGAGTTTTATTTATATTTATTTTTGCTATTTTCTCTTTTTTATATTTTTAATTCACCTAAAATTGATATCTAATAGCAATCTCTTTTCAAAATTAATTCATAAGAATTTTTGAAAAGAAATTTAAATATTATGAAGTGTAGTAGAAATTATAGAGTGTAGATTGTAGTGTAGATTGTAGTGTGTGAAAATTGTGAGAGAGAGGGTTATTTATAGAGGTTGGGACACTGTAGTAGTGTAGTACAAAGCATTTATTTTTTATTTTTTATTTTTTTTAGGGGAACGCGTGCTACAGTAGCACAGCTACTGTAGCTACGCGTTTTTCCTCTTTTCTCTTTTTTTTTTTTGTTTATTATTTATTTTTTTTATTTTTTAAGTTAGGGGAACGCGAGCTACAGTAGCACAGCTACTGTAGCTACGCGTTTTTCCTTTTTTCCTTTTTTTTTTTTATTATATATTTTTATGCTGCACAGCTGCATCACACAGCTGCTGTGATGCAGCTGTGATGCAATTTTATTTTTATTTTTAGTTTTTACTTTTATTTATTTATTTGTTTATTATTATTATTTTTGTTTAAATCCTTGGATTAAAAGACTTCTAGATGGTATTGACCCATTCATACCCATTCATCCTCGTATCATCAAATTGGATCGGCGGGGCATAAAAAACACGCCGTCAACAGTTTGCCCCCACACTTTATCATTTAATTGGTATAAACGATTAATGTTTTTAAAGGTGGTCCACTGAACGCGCCTTCAATTCTGGTAATCAATCTTCAAAAACTTTCGGTTTGATTGGCTTTGAAGAAACCTCGAAGCTCGGTCCGGATGGCTTAAGGATTTTGGTTGGACTTGATCATCTTGGTCACCTCCTTAGCTCAGTTTGATCGGCTTTGTCGCTCCCGTTGAACGGCTTTGTCGGCTCCCGTTGAATCTGTGATCATCTCCAAAGTTCGGTTTGATTGGCTTTGGAGGATTTTGTCGAATTTGTGATCTCTCCAAAGCTCGGTTTGATTGGCTTTGAAGACACCTCCGAGGCTCGGTTTGATCGACCTGAAGGCTCCAGTTTCAAGGTTCTGTTGAATTGACCTGAAAACATTTTCGAAAGAAAGAGCAATCTCTTCAGCTCGGCATAGTCGGCTCTAGAGAATGTTTGAAAAGAGACCAAAGCACGGCGTAGTCGGCTTCAGAGAGTTTGAAAAGAGACTAAAGCACGGCATAGTCGGCTTGGTTGTTTACTTCCTCAGCTCCTCAGCTCGGCGTAGTCGGCTTCAAAGAGAGTTTATAAAAGAGACCAAAAGCGGCATAGTCAGCTTGGGTGTTTACCTTTCCTCAGCTCGGCGTAGTCGGCTCAAAGAGGAGTTTGAAAAGAGGACCAAAGCACGGCATATGTGTCGGCTTGGTTGTTTACTTCGCTCAGCTCGGCGTAGTCCGGCTTCAGAGAGTTTGAAAAGAGACCCAAAGCACGGCATAGTCGGCTTGGTTTGTTTAACTTCCTCAGCTAGGCGTAGTCGGCTTCAGAGAGGTTTTGAAAAGAGACCAAAGCACGACAATAGTCCCGGCTTGGTTGTTTTACTTCCTCAGCTCGGCGTAGTCGGCTTCAGAGAGTTTAAAAGAGACAAAGCAGCGGCAAATAGTCGGCTTGGTTTGTTTACTTCCTCATTTTCTCCGGCGTAGTCGGCTTCAGAGAGTTTGAAAAGAGACAAAGCAACGGATGTCGGCTTGGGTTTTGTTTACTTCCTCAGGCTCGGCGTAGTCGGCTTCAGAGAGTTTGAAAAGAGACCAAAGCACGGCCAATAGTGCGGCTTGGTTGTTTACTTCCTCAGCTCGGCGTAGTCGGCTTTCAGAGAGTTTTGAAAAGAGACCAAAGCACGGCATAGTCGTGGCTTGGTTGTTTACCCTTCCTCAGCTCGGCGTAGTCGGCTTCAGAGAGTTTGAAAAGAGACCAAAAGCAACGGCATAGTCGGCTTTTGGGTGGTTTACTTCTCAGTCGGTGTAATCAGCTTTGGAGTGTTTGATTGTGTCGCAAAGCGCAAGTGTAATCGACTTTGTCCACACTCCTCAGCTCCGTGTAATCGGTCTTTTGGAGTGTTTTGATATGGAGAATGTCTTGATTAAGCTTCGCAATGCACCATCACTAATCACTGTTCGGTGGGAGAATTGAAATTGGCCTGATTAGCTTTCGGGCAACAACACGCATCATCATCAACTGTTGGCTAAGGATCAAACGGCTTTGAGAAATCAATCACCGGTGGACTTTGAGGGTAATTTGGTGAAATTTTGATGATTTTGCCCCTGGGGGTGGCGAGCCGCACACCGACTCCAAATTGATTGATTTTGAAATTTGGATTTTTTTTTTTTGGGGAACTTTACTTTAATTGTCGCTTGTTAGGATGCCACTTGTCCATGTGCTGCATTCTCCGGATGTTTCCAAACCGCTACCCTCTTCTCTTTTTTTTTATTCTTTTTTTTTTTTTTTTTTTTTTTTTTGCTTTATTCCTGCACAGAAAAAACCACAAGAACAAAAGGAGGCATACCACTCATTCGCAAGAGCGGTCCGCCTTGTTAATGCAGGCATAAATGCCCATCTACTTTATTCCAAAATGGACAAAAGATAATAAAACAAAATGAACGCTCACCAAAACCACAGAAACAAAAAAGATTTACATTTTTGAAAAAAAGAAATGGGGTGACCATTCTATTACATGCAACATTCAAAAAGAAATAAAATATGCAACTTCCTCATGTATGCATGAACCTATCCTATTTAAGGGCTGGAGATTTTTATTCATGGTCTTTTCTCTCTTCTTTTTTTTTACTGATCCTTCCAAGGAAACCACCGAGAAAATAGCCTTTGACCTTTTGATCGTTGTCTAGGAGTATCCAATACCCGGGTAGGATTAACAGCCAAAAATCTTCGAAACGAATGAGCCAATGCTGACCATATGGGCAAAGAGAAAAATCTTGTAGTCGATGATCATGCCCCAGAAACAAAAGGGAAGGAAGAATTGTGGGAACCAAGCTCTTTATTGCTCTTACTTCTTTCAACATTATGCAGAAGTAAAGAGACTATTTAATGGCAATGGTCGTGTCATTCGACTTACTTCAAGTCGCTTATTCTCCTTCTGGTCAGGTTTGACTGGCATTAGCAACCCGTCGCAAGTATGTCACGAATGCTGGCATAGATTTCCACATTTAAAACTAAGCACCATGCCTTTAATCCTCAATTTCTTCTCTCTTTTTTTTTTCTTTTTTCTCTTTTTTTATATTAAGTTATTAATTTTTTTTTTTTTTTAAACTCTAATTTTGCCTAGGCCGCCCTGGGTTTTCAACCTAGTGAGCTCATTTCTTGCCTAGGTCGCCCTTTACGGGTTTTCAACCTAGCCCTTTTTTTCTTTTTTTTTTTTTATAATCAAAATCATCATCTTAGATATAGAACTTTTTCATCTGGTCTCGAGAAACGATCCGATTAGAAAGTTTTCCTTCCGGAGTGACTAATTCAGCGGCACCCTCATCCAACAGTTGGGTCTGAATTTCCCTCCGAGATGACATCTGCTTGGAATTGGAAACCATTGTCTGTAACTATGTGATGGGGAGCACCATAGCGATAGAAAATGTTCAGCTCGATAAATCTAACCACTTGTTTGGCAGTCAACGAATAAAAAGGATTTTTTTTTATTATCATTTTTTTCTTTTTCTTTTCTCTTTTTTTTTTTTTGTCCGTAATGGAATAACATCCCATTCTTGCAGCGCTATCGATCAGAACATATGTGGAAGAGGGAAGCCATCTTTAGGCGAGGCTGTAGTCTACACAGGTTCTTAGTCTCCTATCCCTTTTTAGCACAGGGACTATGTTTGCTAACCACTCAGGGTAATGGACTACCTTCAAGAAATTTGCATCTAACTGCTTCTGAACTTTAGCCTTGCTTCTGAACTTTAGCCTTCATCTTATCTTGCCACTCTGGTCTGACCCGTCTTCCTTTCCGCTTTACTGGCTTGATATTCGGATTGGTAGGGATGACATGCCCTGCAATTGGCTTATCAGCATAACTCCAGACGAAAACATCTGCAGTCCTCTTAAGACATTCGTGGAGATCATTTCTGAGCTCAAGCTTAAAGTCTGATTCGATTTTGATTATTTTTGAGATTTTTGGTGGTGCTTAGGTTAAATGCAAAATGATGCAATACATTTATGCCAAATATGCGTGTGGTATAATCAACGCCATGAACATAACAATCAGGAGAAAGGAGAAGTAAAGAAAACAAGTATAAAATTTCACTCCCATTGATTAAAATAGGTAAAATGAAATTCCATCCAGATTGTTCCCAAAGCAATATTCAAAAAATAAAAACAAAACACGTTAAGAGCTTGTTCCAATATAGCTATTGTCAGCCAAACTGTTTTGGATTGCTAGCTGAAGTTATGCATCTTCATTGTCTAGTATCTTCCCAATCTTAACTGTGATGCTCTTTCCACCTCGACCTTCACTGGTTTCCTTTCCACTTCCTCCTCACTGCTGCAGTCATCCCAGATGTTCAACATGGCACACATCTTCTCTTCCAACTCCATCTCTGCCAATACCAATTCTTCAGGCAAACCACTCCCAATCGCATTAACTGATCCACCTGTTTGAGACTTGTGAGGTGGATAGTCATGCTGGTATTGCGGCAAAGGATTATTCCGTGTGCTCGACTTATTACGCTCAGAAGGCTTGGTAATCTTCCCACTATCTATCAAATCTTGTACAGCATGCCTGAGCTGGAAGCAATTATCAGTAGAATGACCTTTACATTGATGATATTCACAGTCTCGGTCAACGAATCTACCTTGAATAGGCCTAGACGGATCAATTGGTAGCTTTGACAACACACCATTCCTGATGTAGGATCTCATAACTGTGCTTAAAGGTCTACCTAAATCAGTGAATTCCCTTCTCACTTTCTCATTAACAGCTCCAACTGTATTGCTACTTCCTGACTGGTTCATAGTAGCATTACTAGCATTTCTACTCTAATCATTGTAGGAAGACCGGTAGTTACCAAACCCCCGGCTTTTCTTCTTCTCTTCTTTGTACAGCTCTTCAATATTCAACCCAGCCCTTTGTACCAGAGTACAGAGAAAAGTCGGTGGGAGAGGTTGAGCCAGCATCCTTTCCTTGAAGTAAGGTTATAGCTTCGACTAAAAATCCTTATCAGCTTTGATGCCTTTGGCCTTGTCCTGGACCATGACAGCTTCGTTTTCCATCTTCTGTATAATTAGAGAATCGCTTTCATCGCGTTCTCCTTCTCAAACTTTCCAAGTCACGCAGGCCGAACTCCTCACTTTCATCACCTGTCTTGAAGTGCTTGAGAAAGGGCAATCCTGTAATTTGACCCAGTTTCTTTGTACTTCCATTTCCGATTGTCTACCATCTCCGATAGTCCTTTTATGTAATGTTTGCGGAAATGCCTCGCAAAACATCTTTCTCAATTGTAACGGTTTCCATCTGAGAGACCTGGAGAAATTAGAACAGATGAGAACAGGGGATCATTGTCTCCTTCGAATGATAGTAGCTTGAATGTTTTAGAATGAAGTGGAGTTGGTTGGATACAAGACATAGTCGTTAAGCAATTGAAGTTGGTTGACCGGATCCTTTTCTTTTATTACAGACATTTTTCAATTTTATCTTTTTAAGTTCCGCAAGTTTGCTTGATTACATCATTTTCAATAGGACAAGTGTTTCTACGTAAGCCTGATTGTCTGACCCCAGTCCTGGATTTGTCTTTCTTACAACTACTACTGGTTGACTGCTTGAAAGCGGGAGGAGTTTGATTTTGGGCCCTATCTTGGGCGAGAGCAGCGACTACAATCTGAGCAATAGTTCTTATCTGGGCTTCAGAGAATCCAGTCTCATTTGGAGTGTTATCACCCATTTCTGCTAGATCTGAGTCGGGATCTGAATCTGACAAACTTGAATAATTCACAGAACCGACTGGAGTAGGCTCAGGGATTGGGGATACTCTGACCAAACGTTGACCAGGGAGTCGGTGCCAAGCTCTCGAAGTGATTTCCCAAGGTGGATCAATTCTGACTAAAAAAAAGACCTAAGTTAAAGGGGGTTCTGTATGTATGTATGAAAAATAAAAGCATATAGGATGAGGGATGCAATTCTAATGTGCTAATGATCGATATGGAAATAAGATCTTAATTTCAACAATTGGACCCGAAATTCGGTGTGAATAACATGGCAATAAATTATTTTGTATTCAAACATTTTTGGCATTATTTGTCGTCGACCGTTCCTTCTAGATTTTACGGTCGGCTATTTTCTCTCAAGTCCCTAACTTTTGCCTTGGAATGAAAGAATTTCCAAGCGGGATTTTTCTTATTTATTTTCTTTTCTTTGTTTTCTTATTTATTTTCTTTTCTTTGTTCCCTTACTTTTTTCCTTGGAACATATTGGTCCAAGCAGGATCTTACTTTGTTTTGTTAACAAATTTTGTTAACCTCTTACTCAGTTATTTTCAAAGATAATGCGAGAAATGTGACAATATCAAGGAATCGCAACCCCTTATACTCTTTTCTTTTGGGTATTGATTCCACTATAAAGTGATTGCATTGTATTATTCACGAATTTGAGGTCCATCTCAAAGTCAGGTCAAACGTCGCATACCGAAAATTAATTCTTATTACATGCATGGCTGAAAAGAAAAGTGTCACATGGTGCATGAATGTCACAACTATGTACAGTTGATAACATATTTAGGGGAACGGGAAGTTGGGGAAATTGCATGCCTTTCCAACCTTAATTTCTTCCCACACACGGATTCCCATTGGTATAAATTCCGACATCCTGTCCTCCTAGGATTTGGTCTAATCTTCGACAAACCAACAGGGGGTTGAGATTGACGATAATAAGCTTCTCGGAATGGAATGCACAGAGACAACAGCAACGACATCCAGGTTTTCCTTAGGGAAGTTAACTAAGGTTTTTTACTACATGCATGGCTTTTAGTTTTTATGGCTTAACAAAGGTCTGGGTTCCGCAAACAGGATTCGGGCTTTATTGGGCCTACTGCTTTTGACGCACCTTTAAGGTACTAGGCTTGCGGTTGGTAGTAATGTTAATTCTCGGATGGATGCACCTAAAATGTGAGGTTTAGGCTAGATCCAC
>NW_023591115.1:52296-87817 GCF_014843425.1 Jatropha curcas
GACGCCCGGAAAAACCAGCCTCTTTTAACCTTACGATTTCTAATTCATTTTAGTTAGAAAAACCAATTTATTTATTTATTTAAACCCAACCCAAATGAATCGAACCGAGTTCTTATATGGAAAATTAATTAATCATTCCAATCAAATTCAATCATTGCATCCGTAATTATCCAAATCATCCAAATTATCCAAACCAAAGCAGTTAAATAAAATAAATAAAAGACCCACTCTTGCCTTATGGTTCAAGGTGGGCTATAAATCGAACCTAAAAATACATTCTACCCGAATAAAAATTTGAACCCAAAAACCGAAAACCCAAAATCATGTATAATCACATTTTAATATTCTAAACTTAATCAAATTACAATCTGTTCGTAATTGGTCATCTTCGGATTTATTGGAAAAATTAAATTTTATTTTGTACACCATCTTCGATTTTATTGGGAAAAATTAAAATTTTTAAATTTTGTAAAACAAAAATTATTTTTCTTTTTTGAAAGAATAAAAATTGTTTACCTGGACACCTAGAAACAGTCCCGCGTCATGCCAGCTGTTCTTTTGGAAGAACAAGTTGCGTGACGGACCCGATAGCCTTGCGTGACGCAAGCTGTTCCCCTGGGTAAAGAAAACAGAATTTTTTGGGAATGACAATTTTTCGCTACGCATGCTGCCGAAATCCGTTACGGATCTGAATGGCGGCGTACGCACTGCTCTGGTCCCCGAGCTCTGTTTTTAAA
The DNA here is from genome assembly GCF_014843425.1 of Jatropha curcas. Next base: position 53,034 of record NW_023591115.1, read on the forward strand.
TTATTTGTTTTAAAAGCATTTTTGTAATTTTAAATATACTTCAAGAACAATTAACGACAAAAACGAATGAATATCAATTTAAGTATGATTTAAGAAATTAAACCTACTAAAACAATACTAAAAATAAATAATCAATATGAACAAAACACAAAAAATGTAAAAGGAAATTACCTAATCCTCAATAATTAGAGGGATTGTAAAGAACGGCTTAACGAACGATGGGTTTTAAGGCAATCCAGAAGCCTTTGTCCGACAAGGATATTTAAATGTTCCACTCTTCTTCTCTCTTGAATTCTCTCTCTTGATTTTCTCTCTTTTTTTTGGTTGATTCACCTAAAATTGATATCTAATGGCAATTCTCCTTCAAACGAACTCAAAAGAGCTTCTGAAGGAGAATGTCGCCGTAAAATATGTTTTTAGGGTTTTTAAGACGCTCTCAAAAGTTGTCTCAAATGTGAGAAAAAGATCTATTTATAGAAGTAGGTCACAGAGCATAGCTGCGTCACGCAACTCGCGGCTGCGTGACGGACTCGATAGCTGCGTGACGCAGCTGTCTTTCAGACCACAGCCACGTGTGGCATGTCATCATATTGGTGACGTCACACAAATCGGAGCTGTGTGACGCAGCTAACGGTGCCGTCACGCAGCTGATAGCTGCGTGACGCAGCTCTGACGCAACAGACACTCAAAATCAATTTAATTTAAATCCTTGGATTAAAAGACTTCTAGATAGCATTAACCTTTCATTCCACATCCTCGTATCCTTCTAGATACGCATTACTTCACTGTCCCAACATGCCTTCTGTATCACATCATTGGATTCAATCAATTTAATTTAAATCCTTGGATTAAAAGACTTCTAGATAGCATTAACCTTTCATTCCACATCCTCGTATCATCATTGGATTAGGCGGGGGCATTAAGATACGCGTCAACAGCACTATGTATTGCCATGAAGCACAAGTGTTAGCAAGCTTTGTGGCTAAGTTCTCCAAGGAGCATGGAGAGGGCAAACCAAGGGTTGAAGTAACAGACCTTAATAATAATACCTGGCAGTTATACACTGATGGGACCCTGGGAAGTTTGGGGGCTGTCGCAGGCATCATACTATAAGGACCAATGAAGTTGAAAATATAGAATGCTGTCTGCTTAAACTTTACCACAAATAATAATGGTGTTGAATATGAGGGCTTAATGATAGGACTGAAGCTAGCTCTTAAAGTACAAGCTCCTATACTCCACATCTTCCTAGACTCGCAGCTAGTAGTAAACTAGGTAATAAGTGCCTTCACTACCAAAGAGGCAAACTTAGCCAAATACCACTTCCTAGTTATATCAATTTTACGCAAACTAGAGGAAGAAGGTAGCACCTGGTAGATTGCTTGGATTGATCGGACGAACAACAAAGAAGCAGATGCCATAACCAAGATAGTAACACGAAAAGAAAGGATACCTAAAGAAGTCATGTTGGAACATTAGAGCTATCCAAGCTATGAACAGAGCGAGATTCTCATGTCTCAGCCCAGTAATAATTGGAAGAGTCCAATCATCGATTTCATACAGAATGACGTTCGACTTGACAATAGGGGCTATCAAACTTTGAGGAAAGTTGCGAATTATGTATTCAAAAATGGCAAACTGTACAGGCCGTAAAAAACACATCCTTGGGCAAAGTGCCTGACCGAGGAAGAAGGCAACTACCTCATAAGGGAGATTCAAGAAGAGAACCTTCTTTGTGGGATATTGGTAGCTCTCAAATCCAACTACCTCATAAGGGAGATTCAAGAAGAGAACCTTCTTTGTGGGATATTGGTAGCTCTCAAATCTAAGGTAGTAGTTGTTGTATTCTTGTTGGTACTTGGGGTTTTTGCAGATGAACTTGACCTTTGGAAAACTGAATTTGTTAAAATTCTCAATACGAGTCCCATGCTTCTTATCTTCTCTTATCTTGTCTTCTATGGCAGTCCCAACCTCATATAATTATGAGAATTCAGTTAAGGGCATGTAATACAGCTTCTCTCGGAAAGTTGGCAGGGTCCCCTTAATAAAGATCTTAATCTGCTCCTTGGTATCTAGACGGTTCCTCATTTGCGTGACCTTGGCTCTCCACCTAGCCATATAATCAGTAAAGGTCTCATCATTCTTCTGCACAGTAGCTTCCAAATCCCTCAAATTGACACTCATTTGAAGGTCGTAAGCATACTCTTTCAAAGAAAACCATGGTGAGCTCGTTCCGATCTCTTCTCACCTTCTTTTCTAAGTTGTAATACCAAGTCTGAGTAGACCCGGTCAAGGACATAGGAAACATCTTTAGAATCTCCCTTGATGGCAGACTCGCCAATTCCATTACTACTTTGTATTGCATGACATGCACCTTAGGATCACCTGTACCATCATATTTTGCCACCTTCGGCATCTTATAGGTCAGAGGAATAGTGTGCTTCCATTCCAACTCTTCATCAGATCCATTCTCTTGGATGTCATGAAGATGTGTAGCTTCTCTAACTTCTTATCTAGTTTCTTAAACTTTTCTGACACAACTAGCTCAGGTTTGATCTTCTTTGTAGGCACTTTCTTAGCAAAGAATTCTCCATCTTGCCAAGTGTCATCTATGTGCTATTTTCTTTCGGATTCGCCCTTGGCCTCATCATCTTCTATTACATATGCTCCTTACCCTTATCTGAGCGTAAGAGCTTTTCTAGGCTACCTGCACTATTTTTTTGACCATCTTCTTAATTTCAGAGACAGGAATACTGGTTTTGTCCATTTTATCAATAGAGGTTGAAGCTGAAATTGACAAATCTACTTGAACTGAAAAGTTCCCAATCTCAATGAGGGGGCCCAAAGAACGGCCTAATGCATAAATTTGCCCCTAAACTATCGTTGATTCTCCTAGTGGCCCCCTAAACTTTGCGAGGTTTCTATCGTGACCTTGTACTAATAAATTCTTTAGTAATTATTGTGGGTCCTGTATGTGTATGGCACAACCCAAGAGGGGGGGTGAATTGGGTTTTCTAAAAATATTTTAGAATTTAAAATCAGAATATAGAATTCTAAGTGCTGGGTTTTCTAAAAATATTTTACGCAATTTTAACAATCAGCAATCACTCACGACATTCTAAGTGCACCTGGACAAAATACCTAGAACTTGCTACGAATAAATTATGGACTTAGAACTTTTCAGCATGTTTTTCTATTCATAAAAATAGACAGACTATGCAAAGTGCAGCTATTAATTAGAACTCGTCTCACAATGTCTTATGGGGGGGCAAACTATTGACGCGTGTTTTTATGCCCCCGCCTGATCCAATGATGATACGAGGATGTGGAATGAAAGGTTAATGCCATCTAGAAGTCTTTCAATCCAAGGATTTAAATTAAACCCATTTTAGGTGTCTGACTGGGTCAGAGCTGCGTCACGCTGCTATGAAGGTGCGTGACGGCACAATAGCTGCGTCACGCAGCTCCTACACAACTCAGATTTGCATGTCTTCGTCAAGAATGATGACATCCCATTTTTTATGCTAAACGACACGTAGTTGTGGTACAACAAGTGAGCTGCGTCACGCATCTGACTAGTTCTGTCACGCAACTAACGGCTACGTGACGCAGCTATGCTCTGTTGCCCTACTTCTATAAATAGATATTTTTATCACGTTAAAAAACAACTTTGGATGATTTTCGAAAACCCTAAAAACACACCCTGCGGCCACATTCTCCTCCAGAAGCTCTTTGGAGTTCGTTTGAAGGAAAATTGCCATTAGATATCAATTTTAGGTGAATTAAACCATAAAAAGAGAGAAAATATCAAAAGATAAAACAAAGAGTATTTGAATAATAGAGTGAATAGTTGTAAAAATCCTTGGGTGACGGAGCTTCTGGGATCGCCGTATATCTTCAATGTCGTTACGCGACCCATTGAACAATCGCGCTACCATCTGAGGATTGGAGGTTGATTGATTGCTCTTTACACCTGGTGTTCGTGGTTCTTGTATGTCATTGCTATTTGATATTGCTATTTTATCAGTTGTTTTAGTAGTTTAGTCTTAAATTGAGATTTTGCATTGTCGTCGTCTTTTGGGATCATTTGAGTGAGTGCTTGGAATCATAGATTGTAAGAAATAAAAAACGCCGTCTATATATTTATATATTATATTTATATATTATTACCAGAATTCGGGACTAGAGCAGTTGCGTCAACGCATCCAGTAGATCCGTAAAGCGGAGCATGACAGTGCGTGACCGGAACTGTTCATTTCCAAATTTCATTTCTTTTACCGCAGAAGACACGTCACGCAACACTGTTCTCTCCAAGAAACAACTGCGTGACGCGACTGTTCTAGGGTTCCAGAAACAATTTTTATTCTTTCGAAAAAAATAACAATTTTTGTACAAAAATAAATTTTGATTTTTCCCAATAAATCCGAGAATGACCAATTATGAACAGAGTATAGTTTAATTAAGTTTTAGAATATTAAGATGTAATTATGCATGATTTCGGGTTTTTGGGTTCAAATTTTTAAATCGGGTAGAATGTATTTTTAGGTTCAGTTTGTGGCCCGCCTTTAACCATAAGGCAAGAGCGAGTCTTTTATTTATTTTGATTTAACTGCTTTGATTTAACTGGCTTTGTTTGGATGATTTGGATAGTATGAAATTGTTGAATAATTAGAATCTGATTGGGACGGTTAAATAATTTTCCATGTAAGAAACTTGGGTTCGATTGATTCGCGTTGGGTTTAAATAAAATAAATGAATGGGCTTTCTAACTAAAATAAATTAGAAATCGTAGGTTAAAAGAGGCCCGGTTTTTCCGGGTGTTGGCTTTCCAAAGGGCCGGCGTAACGGGGCCAGATTCCCTTACCTAATCGCCTTGGGTTGCCTGACAGTTTTTTAAAATAAATTAGGCCTTTTATAAAGATTGGGTTTAAAATGGAGTCATTTCTTTATAAACTAAACTTGGAAACAGTCCCATTGCCGAAAAAAATGGGTGCGACTGCAAAAATGTTTTTTATAAGACAGATTTATTGGCGTCGTATCCAATAAGAAATGTTCTTGTCACCGACTGTTCAACATCAGACGGAGCTTAGGAGGTATCTTCAAAACCAATCCAAATAGATGTTTTGGAGATCGTTACCGATCCGAACTAGAGGCCAACAAAGCCGATCAGGACTGAGCTTTGGACGTGACTAGATGATCAAGACCTTCATTCAACCCCAAGACATTGAAGGCGCGTCAGTAGACCACTTTAACAATTAATCGTTTACACAAACATTAATCGTTTACACAATTAATGATAAAGTGTGGGGGCAAACTGTTGACGTGTGTTTTTATGCCCCCGCCTAATCCAATGATGATACGAGGATGTAGAATGAAAGGTTAATACTATCTAGAAGTCTTTTAAAATCCAAGGATTTAAATTAAAATTGATTTTAAGTGTCTGACTAGGTCGTAGCTGCGTCACGCAGCTATGTTAGACTACGTGCCGTTTTTGTATTAAACAACATGCAGCTCTGATACAGCAAGTAAGCTGCGTCACGCAGCTAACGGCTACGTCACGCAGCTGTGCTCTGCGCCTTATTTGTATAAATAGATCTTTTTTCTCACAATTGGAACAACTTTGGTAAGCATCTAAAGAACCCTAAAACGTATTTTTGAGGCCACATTCTCCTCCAAAAGCTCTTGTGAGTTCGTTTGAAGGAGAATTGCCATTAGAGATCAACTTTAGGTGAATTAAACTAAAAAAAAGAGAGAGAAACAAGAGAGAAAAAGGGTGAACGTTTAAATCCTTGGCGCCGAAGCTTCTGGATCGCCATAACCATCATTCATTAAGCCGTTTACAATCCTCAATTTGAGGATTAGGTAATTCCCTTACACCATTTTGTGTTTTTATTCATTAATTATTCATTTTATTGTGGTTTTAGTAGTTTAATCTTAATTGAATTGTATTCTGTTTGTTTTTGGTCATTCGAGGTTGCCCTAAAATACATTTAATTAAAAAACGCTTTAAACAAATAATTTAAAACAGAATTCGGACCAGAGCAGTTGCGTTTTGCGTCACGCAGCCAGTAGATCCGTGACAGAGCCCAGGCAGTTGCCGGTGACGGAACTGTTCATGAGTCCAAAATTTCGTTTCTTTTCTTTTACCCAGTTTTACCCAGAAGAGCCGCGTCACGCAGCTGTTCTTCAAAGAACAGCTGCGTGACGTGACTGTTCTAGGGTCCAGAAACAATTTTTACTCTTTCAAAAACATAATAAATCTTGTACAGAAGTAAAATTTAATCTTTCCCAATAAATCCGAAAATGACCAATTATGGACAGATTATAATTTAATTAAGTTTTGAGTATTAAAATATAATAATGCATGATTTCGGGTTTTAGGGTTTTTGGATTCAAATTTTTATTTGGGTAGAATGTACTTTTTAGGTTTGGTTTGTGGCCCGCCTTTAACCATAATGCAAGAGCGGGTCTTTTATTTATTTGATTTAATTGCTTTGGGTTGGATGGGTTGGATGATTGGATGAGTATGGAATGTGATAACTTAGATTTGATGGGACCGATTAATTAATTTTCCATATAAGAACTTCGGTTCGATTTTCATTCGGGTTGGGTGTTAAGTAAATAAATAATTTGGCTTTTCTAACTAAAAAATTAGAATCGTAGGTTTTAAAAGAGGCCGGTTTTTCGGGCGTTTGGTTCCAATGGGGTTGGTGTACCCATCCCTTTACTCATAATCGCGATTGTGCGCGCTGACCAAGTTGGTTCTAAATAAATTATGGCCTTAGTAAGTTGGGTTTAAATGGAGCATTTTAAAATAAAATATTGGAAACAAAATTGGAAACGGTCCCATTACCGAAATAATGGGTGGCGACTCAAAATGTTTTATAAGACCGATTTATCGGCATCGTATCCAAAAGGTTTTGTCACCATTTTGTGTTCAATAATAAAATCACTTTCCAAAAACACAAGATCGAACGTTCTTCGGATCGCTCGGGGGCAGTGCGAAAACAACTCTTATTATTGATGGGGGTAGTTGCACTAATGTTGCTAGTATAAATATGGTGAACAAATTGAACTTAACATGTCTCAAACATCCTAAGCCTTAAAAGTTACAATGGTTAAATGATTGTGGGGAGGTGAAGGTGACACGACAGGTACTTGTACCATTTTCTATTGGGTGGTACCAAGATGAGATCTTATGTGATATTTTCTATTGGGTGGTACCAAGATGAGATCTTATGTGATATAGTACCTATGCAAGCAGGCCATTTATTGTTAGGAAGACCATGGCAATATGATAGAAGAGCACTTCATTATGGATTCCACAACCGATATTCTTTGGTTCATAACAGTAAAAAGGTGGTTCTTGTACCATTATTACCTCAAGAAGTATATGAAGATCAAAAGAAAAAACTTGAGAGAGAGAGAGAGGTTTCGGCCTTGAGGAAACATGGAAGTGAGACTTTGAGATTGAGAGAACAAAAGAGCGAAATGAGTAAGTGTTGACGCGTGTTTTTATGCCCCCACCTAATCCAATGATGATACGAGGATGTGGAATGAAAGGTTAATGCTACCTAGAAGTCTTTTAATCCAAATCCAAGGAATTTAAATAAATATTTTAAGTGGTCCTGACTGGGTTCGTAGCTGCGTCAACGCAGCTATGGTTAGACTAACATGCCGTTTTTGTATTAAACGACATGCCAGCTCTGGTATAGCGAAGTAAGCTGCGTCACTCTGTTTTTCGCACCGCCTTCCCGGAGCGATCCGAAAACGTTCACTTTTTTCTTAAGTTTTTGGATTTGGGAAAAGTTGATTTTTTATTTGTGAACAATGGTTGACAAAACATTTTTTTTTGGACACAATGCCGATAAATCGAAATCGTTATAAAAACTTTGAAGGTCGCCACCCGCATTTTTTTCGGCAAGTGGGACTATTCCAATTTATTTTATAACAAAAATGAACTCCATTTTAAACCCCATTTTAATTAAAGGCCAAATTATTAAAGGCCAAATTATTTAGAAAACTGGTCAGGCGCAACAATGCGATTCTGGGTAAGGGAATTGGGTACGTCGGCCCGTTGGAAGCCAATGCCCGAAAAAACCGGCCTCTTTTAACCTTACGATTTCTAATTTATTTTAGTTAGGAAAGCCAATTTATTTATTTACTTTATACTCAACCCGAGTAAATCAAACCGAGTTCTTATATGGAAAATTAATTAATCGTCCCAATGAAATCTAAGTATCACATTCATACTCATCAAAATCATCCAAATCATCCAACCCAAAGCAATTAAACCAAAATAAATAAAAGACCCGCTCTTGCCTTATGGTTAAAGGCGGGCCACAAACCAAAACTAAAAATACATTCTACCCAATTTGAAATCAAACCCAAAAACCCTAAAACCCAAAAATCATGCATAATTACATTTTAATGTTCTAAACTTAATCAAATTATAATCTGTTCATAATTGGTCATTTTCGGATTTATTGGAAATTGGCAAAGAGTTAATTTTTTATAATTTTTGTACAAAAATTGTTATCTTTTCGAAAGATAAAAATTGTTTCTGGAACCTTAGAAACAGGCTACGTCACGCAGCTGTTTCTTTTGAAGAACAGTTGCGTGACCTGCGCTGATAGCTTGCGTGACGCGGCTCCTTTGGGTAAGACAGAAACGAAATTTTGGACATGAACAGTTCCATCACGCAACTAATCCAGCTTCTTTTCCGTTACGGATCTACTTGGATGCGTGACGCAACTGCTCTGGTCCGAATTTCTATTTTTAAATTTATTTGTTTAAGGCGTTTTTTTTTTATTTAATATGATTCAGGACTAACCTCAAATGAAACCAAAAAACGAACACAGAATACAATTCAATAAGACTAAAACTACCAAAACAATGATATAAATAAATAAATCAAAGTGGATAAACACAAAAGGTGTAAAGAAATTTACCTAATCCTCAGATTTAGGAAATTGTAACGGCTTAACGAACGAAGGTTAACGGCGATCCAGAAGCTTTGTACGCGAAAGGTTTTGAAGTGTTTTAACTCTTTTCTCTCTAATTTCTCTCTTTTTTTCTTGTTAAAAATTCACCTAAAATTGATCTCTAATGGCAATTCTCACTTCAATACGAACTCAAGAAGAGCCCTTTGAGGAGAAATGTGGCCCAGGGGCGTGTCTTTTTAGGGTTTTAAAGAATCGTTCTCAAGTTCCAAAGGTTGTTTTTCGTGAGAAAAAAAAAGAATCTATTTATATAAGTAGGTTTACAGAGCATAGCTGCGTGATCGCAGCCCGTTAAAGCTGCATGACGCAGCTTACTTGTTTTGTAGTCAGGAGCCTACAATGTGTTGTTTAATACAAAAACGACATGCTAGTCCAACATAGCTGGCTGACGCAGCTAACGATCCAGTTCAAAACACTTAAATCAATTTAATTTTAAATCCTTGGATTAAAAGACTTCTAGATAGCATTAACCTTTCATTCCGCATCCTCTGTATCAAATCAAATTTGGATCCAGGGCGAAGGGCATAAAAGGCATAAAAACACGCGTCAACAGTTTGCCCCCCCACTTTATCATTAATTGTGTAAACGATTAATGTTAAAGTGGCCTACTGACGTGCCTTCAATCTGGGCTTGAATTTGGTCACGTCCAAAGCTCAGTCTAATCAGCTTTGTTGGCTCCAGTCGGATTGGTAAAGATCTCCAAAACTTGGTCTGATTGGTTTTGAAGATACGCCCGAAGCTCGGTCTGATTGGCTCGAAGGATTTTGATTTGATTTCCCTGATCAACTTCGTAATCCACCATCATTAATCAGGAAAAGGATTGACTCGATCCGCTTCGTAACGCATCATCACGAATAGAGAAAAGGATCCAAACAGCTTCGTAATTCATCATCACTGCTTGACCTGAAAACATTTGCAAAAGAAAAGAGCAATTTCTGTGTACAAAGAAATAGGGAGCAAGATTTATCTGTGTACCAACCGATCTTGCCTTTTGATTAGATGTTGGAACGCATCAATAACCATAAAGCTCTTGAAATTTGGTTGGCTTCGAAAGATTTTGAAATTGTCCTGAAGGCTTCCAGGTCGCTGACCACATCCAAGCGTTCTAAGCATCGGCAGTCCAGTGCTGGCGCAACAGTTCCAAGTATGATTTTGAAAATGGCATATTTCTGTATACAAAAGATCTCGGACTTGGTAGGTCTAAAGAAAGCAAGTTCTTTATGACAAACAGATTTCGCTTGGGTGGGTTTCAAATAGGCAAGTTTCCTGTAGTACAAACAGATTTTTGCTTGTGGAGATCTTCTTTGTAATACAATATACAAACAGATTTTGCTTAATTTCTGTATACAAATAGATGGGACCAAATAGCAATTTCTGTGTACAAACAGATTTCGCTTTATGGAGTCAAAGAGCAATTTCTGTATACAAACTGATCTCGCTTAGTGGGACCAAGTCGCAATTTCTGTGTACAAACAAATCTTGCCTTGTGGGTCCAAAGAGCGATTTTTGTATAGAAACAGATCTCGCTTGATGGAATTTTCTGTATATAAACAGATTTTGCTTTGTCCAAAGCTCGGTTTAATCGGCTTTGTTGTTCATCTCCTCAGCTCGGTGTAATCGACTTCAGGGGATTTGGAAAGAATCTAAAGCATTTTGAAAGAATACTAAAGCACGATATAATCGGCTTTGGTCCCACCTTCCTCAGCTCGGTGTAATCCGGCCTTTGGAGTGTTTGAAAGAAGAATTCCAAAGCACAGTATAATCGGCTTTGGAGTGCGTTTTGGTTGTGTCCAAAGCACAAGTGTAATCAACTTGTCCACTCTCCTCGAAAAGCCTCGGTTTTAAAATCGCTTGGAAGTGTTTGGGTTGTGGGTCCAAGAGCACCAGGGTGTTAATCGGCTTTTGGGGTGCCACCTCCTCACAGCTCCGGTGTAATCGCTTTGGAGTGATTTGGGAGATTGTTCCTGATCCACGTTCGTAAATTCATCATCATTAACCAGGATAAGGTTATTGACTCGATCCACGTTGTTCGTAATGCATCATCAAACGAATCGCAGAAAAGGAATCCAAACAGGCAAAGCTGTCATGTCGTCTGGGGTCCGGGCTTTTGTTATTCCACGTCTCCTCAGTCTCAGTCTATCGGCTTTTAGAGGGTTTTGAGATTGTCGCCTGATCCACTTCATAATTCCATCATCATTAAACCCAGGATAAGTATTGACCTCGATCCGCTTCGTAATGCTCATCCACGAATAATTGAGAAAAGATGTCCCACAGGCTTCGTAATATATGCATCACTGCTTGGTTGGGACCCAAACGGCTTCGTGAACTCAATACGGCGGTTGAACCTGAAAAAACATTTTCAAAAAGAAAAAGAGCATTTTCTGTGTACAAACAGATCTTGCCTTTGTTAATGTTGGGGCCGTCACATGCCGCCCATACATTAATAATCATGAACTTTGAAATTTGAAATTTTGCATCAGGGCCAAAAGATTTTATTTTATTTGCCGTCCAGTTTGGGAATCCATCCCAGAGACCGAAAAATATTATGCTTTTAAAGATAACCTTGAAACTATTATTTTTTTTTGTCCATTGGCAACTTTGATTTAACAAAAGTCTTTTAAAAATTTTAAGGAAAATTGGCTAAATTTTCCTAATCCTCTAAATTTTTTAGGTATACCTTTTCCCTGAATGCAATGGTTTGGAAAAGAAACTTACCTGAGGGAATTTGGTGGATGTGAGCCCTTTGACCCCTTGTGTCGGCGAGTGAGGAATGGAATTGCTGAAGTAAATACAGCCGCACCACTCGACTTCCCAAAATGTTGATTTGTTTTTCTTCTTTTTTTTTAATTTACCAAAAGAATGAGGCGACCATTTTAATCAACCTGCAATCATTCAGAAAGAGATAAAATAATGCAACTTCTTCATGTATGCAGAGCCAATTTAAGCGCTAGGGATCCTCTAAGGAAACCTCGGGGAAAAATAGCATTTGAACCTCCTGTCGTTGTCTTAAGAGGATTCAATACCCCGGCGCAGGACCATAGTCAAAAATCTTCAAAACAAATGAGCAAATGCTGACCATATAGGCAGAGAGAAGGTTCTTGTAATCAACGATCATGCCCCAAGAAACAAAAGGGAACGGAAGAATTTGAGAAACATCAGCTCTTTATTGCCTCTTAACTTTCTTCAACATCCATACAGAAGTAAAGAGAAACCTACTTTAATAACAAGTGGTCGTTCATTCTAGACTACTCATACCGCTGCTATTCTCTTCTAGTCAAGTTGATGGCATTGAGCAACCTGGTCGCACGTATGTCACGAATGCATGGCATAGATTTCACAATTTAAACTAAGGCACCATGGTTAATCTCAAAATTTTTATTTTTTATTTATTTTATCTAACTTTTGCCTAGGCCGCCCTTTACGGGTTTTCAACCTAGCGAGCTCATTTCTTGCCTAGGTCGCCCTTTACGAGTTTTCAATCTAGCCCTTTTTTCTTTTTTTTTTTCTTTTTCTCTTCTTTTTTTTATAATCAAAATCATCATCTCAGATATAGAACTTTTCATCTGGTCTCGAGTAACGATCTGATTAGAAAGCTTTCCTTCCGGAGTGACTAATTCAGCGGCATTATCCCATAGTTTCTGAATTCTGAACGGTCCATGCCAGTTGGGTCTGAATTTCCCTCCGAGATGACATCTGCTTGGAATTGGAAACCATTGTTTGTAACTATGTGATGGGGAGCACCATAGCGATAGAAAATGTTCCGCTCGATAAATCTAACCACTTGTTTGGCAGTCAACGAATAAAAAGGATTTTTTTTAACGTTCACTTTTCTTAGTTTTTGATTTGGAAAAGTGATTTTATTTATGAACAATGGTGGCAAAACATTTTTTTTTGGACACAATGCCGATAAATCGGTCTTATAAAACATTTGAGTCGCCACCCATTTTTTCGGCAATGGGACCGTTTCCAATTTTATTTTATAATTTTATAAAATGACTCCATTTTTAAAACCCCAATTTATTAGAAAGGCAATAAGTTAGAACTGGTCAGGCGCAACAATGCGATTCTGGTAAGGGAATTGGGTACCGTTGGCACCAGTTGGAAGCCGACGTATCGGAAAAATCGGCCTCTTTTTTAACCTTACGAAGTTTCCAAATTTATTTTCAGTTAGGAAAGCCAATTTTTTTATTTACTTAAACCCAAACCCGAGTAAATTGAACGAGTTTTTATATGGAAAATTAAATTAATTGTCCTCCAATCAACAATCTAAGTATCCACATTTCCACGGCTTTCTAACCAATTTTATTTATAATTTTAGAAATCGTAGGTTTAGAGTTAATTCCTAATTGCAACCATCTAGTTATTTTAAAAAAAATAACCGGGGATTAGTGGATGCTTCCCCAGCGGAGTCGCCAATCTGTTTTCGCATTGAAAACCCAAAAATCATGCATAATTACATTTTAATGTTCTAAACTTAATCAAATTATAATCTGTTCATAATTGGTCATTTTCGGATTTATTGGAAAAGTTAAATTTTATTTTTGTACAAAAATTGTTATCTTTTCGAAAGAATAAAAATTGTTTCTGGAACCTTAGAACAGCTACGTCACGCAGCTGTTCTTTGAAGAACAGTTGCGTGACGCAGCTGATAGCTGCGTGACGCGGCTCTTCTGGGTAAAAGAAACGAAATTTTGGACATGAACAGTTCCATCACGCAACTACCAGCTCCGTTACGGATCTACTGGGATCTACTGGCTGCGTGACGCAACGCAACTGCTCTGGTCGCGAAATTCTGTTTTAAAACAAATTATTTGTTTTTAAGGCGTTTTTTTTTATTTAAATATTTGATTCAAGAACCTAACTCAAAATGACGCAAGAACGAACAGATACAATTCAATTAAGACTAAACTACAAAACAATGATAAAATAATAAAATGGATAAAAACTACAAAAGGGTGTTAAAGAAATTACCTAATCCTCATATTGAGGATTTAAACGGCTTAAAACGAACGAAGGTTTCGGCGATCTCAGAAGCTTTGTCACCAAGGGATTTAAACTGTCTCTCTTAATTTTCTCTCTTTTTTTCTTATTTAATTCACCTAAAATTGATCTCTAATGGCAATTCTCCTTCAAACGAACTCAAAAGAGCCTTTAGAGGAGAATGTGGCAGCAGGGCGTGTCTTTTTAGGGTTTTAGAATCGTTCTCAAAGTTCCAAAGTTGTTTTTCGTGAGAAAAAAAAAAGATTTATCTATATAAGTAGGTAACAGAGCATAGCTGCGTGACGCAGCTTACTTGCTGTATCAGAGTTATATGTCGTTTAATACAAAAACGACATGTAGTCTAACATAACTGCGTGACGCAGCTGCGTGACTTCAGCTACGACCCAGTCAGACACTTAATCAATTTAAAATCAATTTAATTTAAATCCTTAGATTAAAAGACTTCTAGATAGCATTAACCTTTCATTCCACATCCTCGTATCATCATTGGATCAGGCGGGTGCATAAAAACACGCGTCAACAATCACGCAGCTAACGGCTGTGTTACGCAGCTGTGTTCTGTGCCCTACTTCTATAAATAGATCCTTTAATTCACGTTGGAAACAACTCAGAATGATTTTTAAGAAACCCTAAAATGCATTGTGCGGCTACATTCTCCTCCAAAAACTCTTTTGAGTTCGTTTGAAGGAGAATTGCCATTAGAGATCAATTTTAGGTGAATTAAACTAAAAAAGAGAGAAAATCAAGAGAGAAAAGAGTAAAGAGAAAATCAAGAGAGAAAAGAGTAAACACTTAAATCCTTGGTGACAAAGCTTCTGGATCGCCGTAACCTTCATTCGTTAAATCGTTTACAATCCTCAATCTGAGGATTAGTTAATTTCTTTACACCTTTTGTGTTTTTATTTATTGATTATTTATTTTATCATTGTTTTAGTAGTTTAGTCTTAATTGAATTATATTCTGTTCATTTTTGGTCATTTGAGATAGTCTTAAATCATATTTAAATAAAAACGCTTTAAACAAATAATTTAAAACAGAATTCGGACCAGAGCAGTTGCGTCACGCATCCAGTAGATCTGTAACGGAGCTGGTAGTTATGTGACAGAATTGTTCATGTCTAAAATTTCGTTTCTTTTACCCAGAAGAGCCGCGTCACGCAGCTATCGACTGCGTCACGCAACTGTTCTTCAAAGAACAGCTGCGTGACGCGACTGTTCTAGGGTCCAGAAATATTTTTATTCTTTGGAAAAAATAATAAATTTTGTACAAAAATAAAATTTAATTTTTCAAATAAATCAAAAATATAGATCCGAAAATGACCATCTTATGGACAGAATTATAATTTAATTTAAGTTTAGAATAATAAAATTTAATTTTTCAAATAAATCCGAAAATGACCAATTATGGACAGATTATAATTTAATTAAGTTTAGAATATTAAAATGTAATTATGCATTCATCTTCGGGCCACATCCCCCTTCTGGAGCTTCTCTATTCAATCGGCTTTTGTGAGGCCCCATCCGAGCGCCATGGGAAAGATTCAAAGGATGAAGACGATCCAGACGGTCCCATTGGGCTCTTCATCATGGAAATTGGGAGGAACTCCTTACGGTTCCTTTGTTGATTTTGATTTTAGATTGGTTTATCAGATTGTGGCTCAATTTAGTGCTTAAGTGACATCGGGATGGCTCTTTGGAGTGTTTTAAGAGGTGTGTGATGTGATAGAGTCGCCACCTTAATTTGTTTTTGTTTTCGAGAAAAAGATTAAGGAAAAAACCCCATGTTGAACTCTATTTTTAGTTTGCCTTTTAGGAAAAAATGCACTTGCCTCGAGCCATTAGGTTTGGAGACTAGGTTTTCAGCTTCTTTCAAATGAATCAACAGTTTGGGTCATAATTGAAAATTCAAAGTTGGAGTTTTGCATGAATGTCAGTTTATCAATACATGAGAATACTAATGGTAATATCAGAAATATGGTGCATTAAAATCATAAATAATTAAAAGCATGTAATTCAGAGGGGAGCCTGACTCTAGCCTCGTTTATCGAGGATTCTAGGTTTTGCAACACATTCCCCTAAGTCCCGACCGAACTGGCCCGCTACATAGGCTGAAATCCATTGGTATGTCTTTGTACCTCATTTGTATAAGGATTAGGGTGCACAAAGTTCTACCATCGGTTAGGTTGGTAGGGTTTTGAAAGTGCCACTCGGGGAGTGGGCTTATAGGGTTTCCTGGGCGGATCAGGCTTTAGTTGAAAACTAGTTTTATAGGTTTTGCTGGATGAACCGGGCTTAAAGCATGCAGAGTACTGGACGAACCGGGCTTGACAGTTGATATAGTGTTGGACGGACGGGGCTTAAAGCATGCAGAGTGCCGGAGAGATCAGGCTTGACAGTTGATATAGTGCAGGACGGATCGAGCTTAAAGCATCCAGAGTGCCGAAAGGATCGGGCTTGACAATTGATATAGTACCAGACAGACCCGGTTCAATTGATAAAGTTCCAAGTTTAGTGTTTTAAACTCTAGTGCTTATGACGTGGCTGGATCAGAGCTCCACGATTATAAAGACCAAAGAGGTCGAGTCTTCCTCCAAATAGAGCTTAGGTAGGGCACAAGAACTCGAATTATAGTCTTATATTTTACTAGTGTTAATTAATGGATTATTAATTTAAATTAATTAATTAATAGCTTTAGTCTAAGGAAGACTAAAATGTAGGTGAAAGTCAAAATAATCTACTTTTGAGTACCAAGTCGGGCCTGAACTCAACTAAGGAAGAAGAGCAAGGTTAGACTATACTATCTTAGAATCATAAATGGGAGAATGAGAGTCGTTGAACCTTGAGAAGTGCTCAATCAAGCGACAAGAGGTGTTTTGGAATGAGGGGGAGTGTGCCTTTTATAGGCAAGGGAGTGCTGACCCAAGGAAAATATCGGTGCTGAGGTCCTCCCAATCGACACCAAAATGCTCCTATTAGGTGTCAATTAGGGGCCTCAGTGCACCCAAAATCGATATCGATATAGGGGTAATTGGTGCCGACGCTGGGTTGTTAGGCACCTATCATGGCATTTTACCATTTTGCCCTTGCTCTTTGGTTTTAGGGTTTTTAGGCTTCTAGAGGTCCATTCGAGGCACAAACAATACTTGATCGAGCTGATTCTCACACTGTTGGAACTGTGGTAGAATGTCCTAGAGCTGGTGCTGAAATCATGGACAACAGCTTGCCCCCTCTAAGAGATCGGAGCCGATTAAGGTCTGATTTCAACGCTTTTAAACGGAATTTTAGTATAAGAACCATACCTAGAAGATCGTGGCGAGGTCTGGAACATTCTATGCAAATTTTGTCTGATTTTGAGAATATTTTTTTAGAGTCGGCCTGATCCGTATGCATTTGGGATTTTATCAAGGATGTTTTGATTGTGACCAACCTTGAATCAGAGTTCAGATGAGTCTTGAAAGACCTGATCTTCTGAGCAAGGACGAGGCTTGTCCTCCCCTTTTCCTATAAAGAGGGGAGGGTGGTGGCCCATTTGCTCCACATCAGCTTCTTCTTTTGTCTTACTTGCTTCCTTTTTTATTTCTTGCTTCATGCTCACCCCCAGTGTTTATTACTTTACAGCCGACCCTCGAGTGGGCTCAGGAGATCTCTATTGCTTTAGGCATCTTCGAACAACCCTTTCTGATGCCCTTACCTGGGAGAGCATCGCTAGGGGGAAGCTGGTGGAGAGAGATAGGCGACTAAAGAAACGCAAGCAATTGGATTGTCTTTTTAGATTAGCACATCTTGTTGGCTCTAATAGCCGTATCAGTACATTTTGGGTTTGTGCCACCTTGGTTTAGGCATTGAACATGTTCATTGTAGGATATGTTATTCTTTTATGCTTATGCGATTTTCTATTTACTCATGCATGTCTGTCCCGCTTACTTCATCTATTTGCACTGGACGCCTGGTTCATAGCAGCATTGATTGCCTGTGTCAATTGATTGATTTTAAGGAATTCTACTGTTGCCTATTTGCACTAATCGCTACTCTAATTACCTGACTTGTAATTTTTTCTGATTTTGGCATTGATTGCCCTGTTTATATAGAATTTTGCACTAAGTACCTATCTTGAATTTCGTACTAGGTGCCTGATTTATAATTTTTCTGATTTTTGCCATTGGTCACGCTGTTTATACTGCATTTTGCACTAATTGCCTGTCTTGAATTTTGCACTGAGTTCCTGTCCTATAGCTGCACTGATTGCCTATTTCTTTTGCACTGCTTGCCTGCTGGGAGTTTGCACTGAACTGCCTATCTTGAGTCTTGATTTGAAAATTGCACTGAATTGCCTGATATATAATTTTTCCTGATTTTGGCGTTGGTCGCCTGTTTATACTGAATTTACACTAATTGCCTGTTGAGAGTTTACATTGAACTGCTTATTTTGGATTTTCACTAGCTGCCCGATTTATAAGTTCTTTCCTGATTTCGGCATTGATCGCCCTGTTTATATTGAATTTTGCACTAACTGCCAGTCTGGAATTTTTCACTGATTGCCTGTCTGCACCAATTGCCTGTTTCTTTGAATTTTGCACTGGTTTCCTGATTCTTAATCTAAATGTTATCTGTACTGAATTGCATAGGGATTTGCATCGACTGTTTGTTTTCCACATGACTGCACTGAATTGCCTGTTTCCTGTGTTTCATTTCTATCCTGAAAATCATCGTTAGTTGAACAAAATATTCTATGCATGATGCATGAGTGCCATTCTAATTGTTTGGGGGCAATCGGTACCAAGGTGCCCCATATCGACATCGAAGTCCCTCGAATCGGTATCGTTTTGGTGTCCACCGTTTTGTTGGCTCTGATGGCAGTATCAATACATTTTTTGGTCGATATCGCCCTAGTTTAGGCTCCAAACATAGTTATTGTAGGATCTATTGTCCTTTCTATGTTTATGGGATTTTTTGTTCACCCTTGCATATCCATTCTACTTATTTTATCTGTCTGCATCTGATGCTTTGGTTCATAATTGCACTGGTTGCCTATTCTGAGTGAGTTTGCTTTGAATGCCTGATTTATGACTTTTCTAATTTTGGCAATGATCGCCTTGTTCATACCGTTATTTCAAATAATCATTTATGATGGTTTTTACTCATTGAGTGGCATCTCATATAAAATGCTAATGTTTTTCTAGATTTGGCACTAGGAGGCATTAGGAGTTAGAATTCCATCTGTTTAGACTGACAGAAATGGAACAAAGGTCGGGATCATTTGTGTCTTCATAAGTCACCTCCTCAGTTTGTGAATGTATTTTGTAGGAGTTTAAACTCCTTATCGTCCCCCATGTTTTAAGTAAATTTTAAATTATATTTGTTCATGTATATATTTATACATGATTATTGGTGAAAAGTAAGAAATTTTCTAGTACTAGTTTTCACTACTAAACACATGGTAAGGCTTATATTTCTGTTAATGGATATGTATGATAGGTTATGTAACATCTCAGCACTATTTATCCTTAGATACATGGTGTTAGGGTTTACATATAGTTTTGGTATCAAAGTATGGTTTAGAGTCCAGTGGGACATATGTCTCCATATACAACATGTCATAGATAGTATATATGTTATTAAATGATGTCCTTTTATGCGATAGGGCATCTGGAGTCGGTGAGCATGGTGGTAGCCGTCTGGAGTCAGTGAGCAAGGAGTGCAGAGCCAACCGATCCCTATTCTATAGAGGCATGTAATCATCCACATGAGTCACACATACTTTGTGCACCCCCAAACCCTAAACCAAAGAAAGAGAGAAGACATGATAAACTGCAAAAGTAAGGAGAAGTTGATTTTCTGGTACTACTGACCAAGTTGAGGCTAAGGCATGGTTAAAAAGAACAAGGAGAACTTTAGATCAAATGGATTGTGCACTAGATGAGAGGTATGACTATGTCATATCATTACTACAGGGAAATGCATATGAGTGGTGGAAGACGAGCCCAAGTAGTGATATGTTGCCTCCAATACTTACATTGGATGATTTCCTACGAGAATTTAAGGACAATTATATGCCGGAGGTTTACATTGATGAAAAGAGAAGAAAGTTTTAGAATTTAAAACAGGGGAATATGAAAGTGGCAGAATATAAGTAAAGTTTAATCAACTGTCCCGATATGCACCATTCTTAGTCTCTACTCAGAGAGACAAATGCGGATGATTTGAGGAATGACTGAACTTGACCATAAGAAAGAAGTTGAACATAACTAATTTGAGAAGTTATTATGAGCTAAGATCTTCTACTATTAGAGCTGAGAAATTAAGGAAGGAAGATCAAGAGAAAAGAAACAATAGGCCAGGTGCATTTGTAGCTGAGCCTAGCCGAAAGTTTAGTAAGTATAAAGGAAATCCACCTGCAGCTCAGCCTAATGTTAGAGGTGGGTATTCGAGTTTTGGAGGTAGAGCCCCAACAGCACCAACTTATCCAAGAAGAAGCCAAGTACCTGCACGAGCCATAGAACAAAGGATAAATTATGTACACTGTGGTAGGCAACATATTGGAGAGTGTCGCAAGGTTACTAGTGCATGTTATAGATGTGGGTCATTGGATCATTTGATTAGAGACTACCCTGAGACACTTGGAGTTCTTGAAATGGGAAGAGGTAGGGTTGGTTTTGAAATATCTGTGCAGAACACCAGAGTTAGTGATGTTGGATCAGTACCCCACAAAGGTAGAGGTAGGGGTAGAGCTGAAGCAGCTAGCTATAGTGATGTATGATCTGAGGGACAAAGTTCTGGTCAATAGGCTTAAGCTATGCTATCACTAGACAGGAGGCACGAGATGCAATAGAAGTTGTTACTGGTAAGTTATCTGTTTATGACCATGAGGCACATGCATTAATAGATCCGGGTTCTACACACTCATTTATAGCATTGAATCTAGCATCACAATTACATTATTAACGTACACCATTGGGTTATAATGTAAAAGTGAGCACAACATTAGGAGATAATATGGAAGTCAATCAGGTATATCAAGATTGTGATATTTGTATAGGATAGAGTATACTAAAGGCAGATTTGATATTATTCTCTCTTTAAGAGTTTGATGTGATTTTAGGGATGGATTGCTTAGCAAGGCATATAGCTATTGTTAATTGTTATACCAAGGAAGTTGTATTTGAGTTGCTAGATCAACCTAGAGTGGTATTTTAAGGAGAAAGGCAGGCATTACCCTCATGTTTAATTTCTGCAGGTAGTGTAATTAAGATGATTAAGAGGTGCTGTGAGGTATATTTAGCTCATGTTGTACTCAGGTTATAAACAAGACATTATAGGAGTACTTAGCTTATAAACAAGACATTATAGGATATTCCTATTGTGAATGAGTTTTCTGATGTATTTCCTAATGACTCACCAAGATTACAACCTGATAGGGAGACTGAGTTTACTATTGAGTTTATTCTAGGCACTGCCCCCATATCCATCTCTCCTTCTAGAATGGCCCATATTGAGTTAAAGGAATTGAAAACATAATTACTTGAGCTCTTAGATAAAGGATTTATAAGACCAATTGTGTCTTAGGGAGCACCAGTTCTGTTTATGAAAAAGAAAGATGGTATTATGAGGTTATGTATTGATTATAGGCAGTTGAACAAACTGACAATTAAAAATAAGTACCCACTGGCTAGGATTGACGATTTGTTAGATCAACTCCAAGGAGCCCGAGTATTTTCAAAGTTAGATTTAAAATCAGGCTATTATCAATTGAAAATATTTGAAGCAGACATTCCCAAAACTGCATTTAGAACAAGGTATGGACACTATGAATTTTTAGTTATGTCATTTGGGTTAACCAATGCACCAGCAATATTTATGGCTTTAATGAATAAAGTGTAACCTTACCTAGATAGATTTTTTATTATGTTTATTGATGATATTTTGGGGTACTCTAAGGGAAAGGAAGGACATACTAAACATTTGAGGATAGTATTGCAAACCATGAGGGAGAAACAACTTTATGCTAAGTTCAGTAAATGTGAATTCTGGATGGATCATGTAGTTTTCTTGGGACATGTAGTATCAGGTCAAGGTATTCAAGTAGACCCAAAGAAGATTGAGGCAATAGTTAAATGGGAAGCACCTAAGACAGTTACTAAGGTTAGAAGTTTCTTGGGGCTTGCTAGTTACTATAGGAGATTTGTCGAAGGATTTTCACTTATTGTTGCCCCAATGACTAAATTACTTAGGAAGATTGTTGAATTTAAATGGACCAAAGCTTGTCAAAAGAGTTTTATGAACTAAAACATAAATTGACTTCAGCTCCAATCGTGATTATTCCTTCAGGTACATGAGGTTTTATAATTTATAATGATGCATCTTATCAGGCTTAGGATGTGTATTAATGCAACATCCCAATGTTATTACCTATGCATCTAGACAATTGAGGCTTATGAGGTAAACCACCCAGTACATGATTTATAATTAGCAACAGTTGTATTTGCATTAAAGATCTAGCGCCATTACTTGTATGGAGAGATATTCCAAATATTAAAGATCATAAGAGCTTGAAATACATGCTTAGACAAAAAGAGTTGAATGTGGGAAAAAGGAGGTGGCTTGAACTTCTAAAAGACTATGATTGTACCATAGAATATCACCCTGGAAAAGCCAATGTGGTGGCTGATGCATTAAGTAGGAAATCCTATAGTAGTATTGCACACATTCAGACATCCATATTGCCTAATTTGGTTCATCTAAGGGCATTGAACATTGAACTTGTTATGGGACAAGAAGGAACACTTGTAGCAACTTTGAAAGTCAAACCAGTGCTACATGATAAAATCAAAGAGGCTCAGGACAAAGATCCTAAGCTAAATAGAAAAATTGAGAAGGTTAAGCAGAATCAAAGTACGGATTTCTAGCTATGTGATGGTACCTTGATGATGGGGCAAAGGATCTGTGTACCTGATGTAAGTGACCTAAGAAAGGAGATCCTTGAAGAAGCTCATAACTTGCCTTACGTTATGCATCCGGGAACCACCAAGGTGTACCACACATTGAGAACTCAATTTTGGTGGCCTAGGATGAAGAAAGATGTGCACATTTGCAGAAAAACTCAATTTTGGTGCCTAGATGAAGGAAAGATGTGCTGAATTTGTCTTCTAAGTTCTTTACATGTCAACAGATTCTAAAATTGAACACTATGGCACCTGCTAGTAAAACTTCAAACTATCAACAAACCTGTATGGAAATAGGAAAAGAATCACTATCAATTTTGTCGTGGGTCTACTTCAGAGAAGGCTCAAAAAGGAAAATTTGATGCTCCATGGATTATAGTGTGATAGATAAACTAAGTCAGCACATTTTCACCTATTAGATTAGGATAGTTCACTGGAAAAAGTTAGCCCAAAAGGTATTATAGATGATAATTGTAAACTTCATATGTGCCGAATATCGAGTTGTTTTGTTTTAATAGAGAATTCATCGTTCAACCTACTAGATTTGGGGTATTTTATAGAATGCTTTGGTACCAAATTGAATTTTACTACTGTATTTCATCCCTAAAACGATTGGATAATGTGAAAAAGAAACAAACAGAGACTGTTGGGAGATGTAAGAGTTTATACTTGAATTTCAAGGTGATGTATGCGGATCAATTACATTGGCCCTATTGATCTTGATAATAATCAGTACCATAGTAGTATTGGCATGGCACCATATGAAGGCATATAATGGTAGAAAAGTGCAGAAGTTCCTTGTATAGAATTGAAGAAGGTGCTAGAACACTAGAGAACCTGAGGATAGTATAGGAAAACTATGGAAAAAGTTAAAACTATAAAAAGTAAGCTTTAAAGTGGCCCAAGATTAGACAAAAAAAAGCTATGCATATCAACATTAGATGGGAAATCAAATATCAGGATTAGGAAGGGTTTTTCTCAGTTTCACCATTGGAAAGGGTTATCAAGTTTGGTAAAAAAAAGGGAAAAACAAGCCCCTAGATTTCATAGGGCTCTTATAGATCCTTGAAAAATTGGCCCTTCAGCTTATAGATTGGCATTGCCTCTTAAAATTAGCCTCAAATCCATGATGTATTCCATATAAAAGCAAATGCTCAGAAGATATCGTCAGGACCCATACATGTTGTATAGAACTGCAGGGATATTCAAGATGTCTTGATAATTGAAGTTATGTTGAAGAACCAATGCTATTATAGGATATCAAACTAAAACAATTGAGCGAAAAACGAAGATACCATTGGTAAAATTTCTATGAAAAACCCATTCCTGAGAAAGGAAAAGCCACATGGGAATAGAATAACATATTGAGGCAAAATTACCCCTACTGTATTCTCTGAATCAAGTAAAGAATTGTGAGCACGAAATTTGCTTAAGCGGGGAAGGAATTTGTAACATCCTGGGACCTGAAAACACCATATCATGATCATACATCTGATTTATGCAACATGACACATTAAACATTAAATTTATAGATATACATGCATTTTGCAAGTAATTTGTGATCTCAATATTGGAAAAACATGATATGCTGAAACATGATCGAGCACATCAACATCATAAGAATTGAATATGGCAATGCATGAATCTGAATAAGCTCTGAACTTGAAAAGCTTACAGTCTGTCTTACATACAGAAGGCGTTATATATAGTATATAATTGCTGTGTGTGTGTGGTGTGTGTTCTTTAAAGCCTCTTAGTACACCATTTTTGTCGGTTTTTATTGAATAAATTTATCTCAAGTGATAAATGAGTGAGACTGTTATGGAGCATTATGTTTCTCATTGGATGATTAAGTTGATTTAAGATTGCGCTTAATATATTAGTAAGAGATGGTATCGAAAAATCATAAGTTGATGAAATTTATATTAAATGATTATGGAGATTAATGACAAGAAGGTTTAAATCTCAATTTACAGTAATGAGTTATCTAGGACGTGATTACACTTGCATATTTAGATTAAGTAATAGTTATTTTAATGACTTGTAATGATTAATCTAAGATGTTTATTAAGGTCTAACAAAAATTAGTTAAGTATAATAGCGGGTTAGTAATTTATTGATATAAAAGAAATTTTACCAATTACAAGGTAGGTGAAAAAAATGAGTAAAAAGAAGATTTAAAGGATTTTAGGAAGGATTATTAGTTATGTGACTTGCGATGACCATTAGTTATAAGAAACATTACTACTTAACAATAATCAAAGAAACAAAAGCAATAGAAAAAGAAAGAGAGAGAGGCCGAAGCATAGGAAAGGAAAAAAGAGAGAAGAAGGAAAGCTTAAGGTGTTTTAGATTAACTTGATTTTCAAAGGTTTTTGTTGGAAATCAATCTAATAAACTTAATCTCTATTTAGTTTGTGTGTATTTTCATGATTTGGAAAGTTTGATCAGGTTTTCAAAGTAGAGATTTTCAATGGAGATTGAATATTCCAACTTGATTTTCAAAGGTTTTTGTTGGAAATCGTCTAAGAAACTTAATCTCTATTTGTTTGTGTTATTTTCATTGAATTTTTAGAAGTTGAGTTTTTAGTTTCAAAGTAGAGATTTTCAAGGGAGATTGATTTTAAGGTTTTAATTAGTAGTATTGATTGTATAAAACCATGATTTAAAGCCTTTAATTGGATTGAAATTAGAAAATCTTACATAAGCCCAAGATGGAGATTCTCCAACTCGAAAATGATCATGGGGAGATGATCATTTCGTTTTTAATTGATGAGTTATAGTTTTGATTAAGCATTCTAATGATGTTATCAAGCGGTTAGTTTAATAAAAAGAATGGTTGTTAAAATATGAAAATTAACTACATTTTATATGGTTATTCAAAGTTTAAAAAAAGCTTAAGAAATATTCATTAAATGGGGATTATGGTGAATTTTATAATGTTAATTGATGAGTAATTGATTAATGAGATTATAGGAATGATTTAATGATTATTGAGGAACCATGGGAATATCTCCCGATTCAAAAAAAATTTACCAAAGGGAATAAAAATGTTAAGCATTTAAGTCATGCACACCAAATAAATTGATTAAATGTCTAAATGAGTTTTAAGTGCTTGCTTATCCATATAAGAAAAGGATTCATTAGAGAAGGTGAAGGAGAGGCTCCTTTATTAGGGCCTTAATACTATTGCACTACTATACTAGGAGTAAAAGCTTGATGATTGGTTATTTGTATTGATGAATGTTTGTTTGAATATATCAGTTATAAATATTTTTCCATACTTGATATTATAGATCTGAAAAAAGAAATGATTTGTCTTGAAAAGAGGCAAGTAAGCAAAAGCGTATGTGTTTATTCCGAGGCCAACGAGCTAATTACTCTGTGAATACAATTTTGTCATATCTGCATCTAGATTAAAAGGAAGTTATGACTTTCATTCATTAACTCGTTTGAATCTAGTCTATATCTGGAGCTGCATTGCTCATAAAATCTATTATATGGATTCTGCCATGCTCATAAATCTGTTATCTAGAGTTGCGTGCTCAAAATAATCTAATTTGAAATCCCTAGCCAACTAAAAATCTAATATCTAACATATGGTACTGAACTTTGGGGGCGATTTGGTTTGATAGATCATAAACATAAATAACCTGACAAATCTGCTGGACATTTTAGCTTACTGAAATATATTCTCTTGTAGCATCATATCTATTATGCCTTAAAGGACTATTATTATCTAAGAATTGTTGATCCTGGGCAATTGATGGCCCAGGATTAAGAATGTTGATTTTTGGGAGTGCACTAATGTGCTGTATTTGAATGTCATGATATGCTATTATTTCAAATAATCATTTATGATGTTTGTACTCCCTTAGGTGGATTCCATACAAAAATGCTAACATTTTTCCAAATTTTAGCGACTAGGAGGCATAGCAGTTTAAAATTCTAATTTATTCAGGATTGACAAAAATGGAAAAAAGGTTCGGTATTAATGTGTTCTACATAAGTCACCCTCTTTTAGTTTGTAAATAGATTTTCTAGAGTTTTTAAAACTCCTTATCGTCCACCATGTATTAACCTTAAACTTTTTAAACAATATTAGGGTCATTTATATATTATATTATGACTATTTGTGAAAAAGTAAAGAAATTCTAATATTAGGTTACTGTAAACAATGTTGCGACTTATATTTCTGTTAATGGATCTGCATTAAGTATGTTTAGTAGCATCTCAGCATCTATTTATCCTTGGATACATGGTGTTTAGGTGTTACAGGTTTCATTTATACAGTTTCCTTCAATCGCCATGGAAAAATGCATTTTTGACTTTCATTTGATGCAAGCTATCATTTTATAATACAATTGGCCATAAAGTACATACAGGGTTTCATCTTAAGCAAATGAGAAAAAGTTTCCTTATAGTGCAATGGCCAATTCATGAGGTGTTATTCCCTGAGCCACTAATATGGCGTTTATTACTATCAAAAGGAACCATCAAGCTTATGTTTAACAAATTATATACCATTTACTACCAACTAAAGAGCATCAGTAGAGTTGGAACCAAGTACCAAAGTTTCATTGCCTCGAGAGCCAAAATTTTCCTCTTCCATAGCATTTCCAACATGCAATTTCTACTGCCTCTTTAAGGTTTAAGTTATGGGAAATGGAGTCAAAGATTACTAAGGTAACTACGGGAAGGGTTCGATAACCGTGTCCACATTGGCTGGAATTTTGGAGCCGAGTGGATTCATCGGTGGTTTTGAAGTTGAAGAGAAAAAAGGTGGTTTGTGGTGACGGTGGAAGAGTAGGACCTTCAAAAATATTATTCAAGTTGAGGAATTGGATGATGTTTACACTTGTACCTGAAGAATACACTATGAATTAAAAAAATCGACAAAATTGGCGACCGATATTGCGACCGACTAAATCGGGTCTCAAAATTTGCGAACGATTTGAGACCTATTTGCAAAAAAAAACCCAAAAGTTCGGGGGGGGCAAAATCTGTAGCCGCTAAAAATTCCCGCGAGTTTGTATTCAGTTTGCGACCGATATATGACTGATTTGCAAAACCCGAATACGATACGCTTTATTCCTCGCCAAAATTGGGTGCCTTCAAAAATAAGGAATAAAATCTTGAAACCGATTTGCGACCGATTATTTGCACCGAAAGAATAAGGTGCAAATCGATCGCAAATTTATTATGCGAAGTTAAAACAACGTCGCAGGAGTTAAAAATTGCAACCGATTTTAAGAAATTTGCGAGCCGGACCAGGTCGTCCGCAAAATTTTAGGGCTTTAAACGCCAGACGCCCTCCTTCTTCTTTCTCTTCTTTCTTCTTTCGTTCTTTGCTTTCTTCTTCTTCTTCTTCTCCTTCTCCCTTTCCTCTCCTCCGTTCGCAGCGCCGGCTCCAGCCCCCTCCCTAATGCGCCCAGCCCACCTGACGCTGCCACCTTCGCTCCATTGCACGTTCCGGGTCACTCCTCAATCCGTTCGCGACCGCACGTCCGTCACTCCTCAATGCCGTTCCGACCGTTTGGACATTAGTTGAGGTAATTAGTTTTAGCGATTTAATTTTTAGTGAATTTTTTTTTTGTTTGCGATTTTATGGTATATTATTATATTATTTATTATTATTATTATTATTTACTACTGTTGTTAATTATTATTATTACTTTGTTATTTTATTATTTATTATTATTATTATTACTATTTATGTTAATTAAAATTGTACTGTTATTATTATTATTATTATTATTATTATTATATCTATTATTATATTATTATTATTCATTATTATTATTTATTATTATTTATTATTATTGATTATTAATATTTTGTTATTAATTAATTAATGTATTATTATTATATTATATTATTATTATTATTATTGTTGTTGTTATTAAATTGTTTGAAAAATTAATTATTGTTTATTGTACTATATTAGTACATATGGCATTGATTCTACTTTACCCCCTTTTCTTTTTCTAATGGAAATTGAAAAATAAAAAATAAATTATAATATTTTCGATTGAGTTATTTGCACGGTGACTAATAAATAAAATAAGTTACAGTTTGTTAAAGTTTATTTGTATATCAATTTTAATAATTTAATTATGCGAATAATTAAGAAAATATTTCAAAAATTTTTATGCAAAGATGCAAGCATTCGGTTAATTTCAGTTTAAACCAAAAAAACAAATTAGTTGTTTACTACCTCGACTCATCTATTTGCTTATATTTCATTTCTTTTGTGGCCAGTTAATTAATGTAATTTTTTGAGCAACATTTGTTTATAATATAATTTAAATGTAAATTTTAATACACTCTATTTATTTGAGAAATTATATATAACTTTTTTAAATTTGTATTTAAAAAGAATTTATTTAATGCATTAATAAATTATAAGTGGAAGATTATAATTTAAATTATTTATACCCAAGTGCCTTATAAGATTTGACCATTTATTCAAGATTAAGAATTGTATTAAAATCATAAATAAAGTGACAATAAAGCCCACAAGGGAATTAAAAAAAAATTCCAATGGCTTGATTTGTTAAAAGGAGTTAGGTGTGAGAATGTTAGATTGGCTCCAGTGCCCTTTACCATTTTATGTACAAATAAAATAAATGAAAAAGTGATGTGCTTATAAATGAGCTAGAATGAAATTAGAAAAACATTGTTTTAGAAACATAGTTAAAGATATCTATCTCTATATTATAAGACAACAAAATAACGAGTACAAATATTAAAAAAAAAAAAAAACTATCCATTTTTGTTATTATCTCAAATGTTAAGCAAAACAAAAAACTATACAAATATCCTTTTTTTAATTATTGTCGTTATTATCTTAAAATTGTTTTTTTTAAAATTATTATGAGTTTGTATAAAGGCCTTTAGTATGGGCCCTATTACCTTTGGAGAATGTTGGTATGATATAGAAGTGTTTATTGAAGTCGGTCTTTTATTTGAGTAAATTTGATTGTGTTGTGCGAAAATGCTGCCGATTTTTTTTCCAAAAATTCAATATGGTGGAATAGTACACTTACTTATATAAGTAGTTTATATATATATATAACCTTTGTATTGAATAAAGAACTTAGTGATTTACATTGATATTATATAGTTACCGCTGTATTATTAGAAAATAACATTAGTTAGTTTAGAAGTGTTAAATTAACATTTACATTGTGCATGTTTAAAGGATGTTTAGACTAATGGATTACATATTAATTTGCCCCTTATAAACACAGTGTTAATTAGGTAAAAAAAATGAAATAATCAGATTGCATGTACTGGAGGTTCGAGGTCAATGGGATATTAAGACAAGAGTTGCCTGCAAGGATTGGAGGCAGTGGTGGGTATAACAGTTTTGCTTGTAAATCCCAATTTACGGATGTAAATAAGTTGAGGTGTCCATTGTTAATCACAAGAAGTGTCGAAGATGGAGCCTTCTTAGACATCGATAACAGTGAAAACTTCATTCAGCAAGAGAGAGGGGGGGGTTCGTGGAAAAATGTATTACGAATGGATAAACATCATTGGTGAACCTCGAGTTTGCCAGTGGTCAGGCCACTCCATTCCTGTAAGTTTAGAAGGTCAGCCTTATCAATTTTTGTATGGTAAACAATTGCAATGATATGGTAATCATCGGAGTTAGAGTAGAATGTTCTTGGGGGAGTGAGAGTGATGAGAGAGTGGCGCGCGAGAAGTGAGCAGCAACAACAATGTTGTGACATGCTAAGTCAAAACTAAAGTGAACGTGTGGCCTGGATGGGCAAGAGATGCAAGTTCATTCTATCTGTTGTGGCACGGAGGTGTGACTGAGCGGACGATGAGTAAAGGGAAAATGTTTGCCTGAAGGCCCATTCAATGGTTGATAAATTTTTATCGACAAAAAATTAGTTCGGGATTGGGACTACCCGTAGAAAAGATTATTGTTTCGTACATTAATTATATGAATATTCTGGGGGGGTGTTGACTCGGAATTTAGAGACTGCAAGTTTCGTTAGTCTTCAAGGATTCAATGGCGGGTCAAGGGACTGGTTAGAGTACAAAGAGAGAAGGCTTTTCAAGGAGAGATGTATTATTTCCCTCTTGTTTCCTCGCCTCAAAGGTTATATGCAATCTTAAGGCGACAGCTGGGAACACATTACATGGCAGTTTGCATGAATATGAGGATGGTTATAGATACTCATTCCGTCAGACTCTGAAGTTGTGGAAAGATTTTGGATAACATTCATTCTTGTGTTTGCTGCGTTGATATGAGAAAAGTGCAAATGGGGGGGCCTTGTGTACTGATGGTTTCACCGTTTGGCCAATTCAGGGACAATAATACTCATCATGGCTTCATTGTCAAACTCATATAAATCTAACCACCGTTCAGATGTTGTATGAGAAGATGAATATATGTTTTTTTGTGTTATATGTACAATGCCCTACTACTCTCGAAACATAAAATTGATGTTGTTTTCTGCCAGCCTTTGAAATGCAACTTAATTTATTTATAGGAATATGGGGTTGAAACATTGAATTATTCGACCAATCAGAATTCATAAATGCGAGTTGCTTTACTTTGGACCATCAGTGATTTTCCAGCATTGAGAATTGTTATCCTGGTGGAGTACGCAGACCAATTGCTTGTCCTTTCATTGCATGAAAAGCACTAATGCATACCACTAAAGAATGGAGGTAAAACATGTGGTTTGATTTCATCGCAAAATTCTTACATAGATGCTCACCCTTGGAGGAGAAGGAAACGACCAATGCTTTAGAAAAGAACACGGACTATTGTTGAAAAAACCCCTTCGCCATTTGAAGTCTGAGCTGAAAAATATTAACAAGAAATTGAAGATCTGGGGCTTGATTGAAGTTACAGAGTGAGGTGCTGTATGGAGGTAAAATGCAAGAATTTGGGAGGAAATAGCGGGTGGAAAAAACGAAGCATCTTCTGGGATTTGCCGATGACCTGAGTTCACCTTCTCTATCCGTTATTGAAACCTTGATGTGATGCACATAGAAAAAAAGTGTTTGAATTCATATTCAACACTGTCATGAACATTGAAGGGGAAAACCAAGATAATTGCAAAAACGAGAGGAGCAGACATGAAGGAGAATTTTGTCGTCGACCAGAACTCGAGCAAATCTGTACTTACTAGTAAGTTTCCAAAGGCATGTTATTGATTTAGATAAAACCCCAAGGGAATTATTGTGGATGGTACGATCATTAAGTTTCCAGATGGATACGTTTCAAAAATATGGTTAGGATGTGGGGACCATGAGGAAGTAACAGATTGTTTGGCATGAAAAGCCATTGATGTTCATGTTTTCATCAAAGATTCTTCCCTGTGCATTCGGGAATTATTACCAGGAAAAATTTGGAAGAATGAAAGAATTGGTCTCTTTTTCAAGGAGATTACGGATGACTGTTATCCGATGCGAGATTATGGACCAATGTAGCGCGAGAAAATCCCAGTAAAAAGTCATGTGTAATAGGAGCGAATTTTTCCACCCGGCTTCTTTTATTCTTACTGGAACATCTTGCGGTTCAATTTACCCTATTGAATTGTCGTGTTGCAGACCGGTAACAATATCGATGGAGTGTATCATTGAGAGGTCAAATCATTAACATCCCATTCTAATCATTACATCATTTTATTTGAACTATTACTTACAGCTCACTTACAAAAAAAACGACCACCAAATTTGCGACCGATTTTTGCGACCGACTTAATTTGGCGCCATTTTGCACCGCTTTGCGAACTATAAGCCATCGGTCGCAAATTTTGAGGGCTGAAAATTCACCGGAGAATGGTTTAATTGATTTCGACCTGTGTACTACGGATTTGCGACCGATTTTGCGACCGATGTGTGACTAAGTGTTCTTCTGTTGTAAAAATTTCGCGCATAGTCAAAATGGGGCAAAGTTCTTGAACCGATTGCGGGAGAGCTACATTGCGATCGATTTTTTAGCCGATATAGTTTAGTCGCAAATCGGGTCGCAAATTTTTGAGGCCTATCAAAACAACGTCGCTCATTAAAAAATTGCTGACCGGATAGTTATAAAATTTTGCGGACCACTGTGTCGGTGCGCAAAAATTTAGGCTGTAAGCGTCGTGCCCTCTCTTTTTTTCTTTCTTCTTCCTTTCTCTCTTCTGCCTGGCGTGCGCTCTGGCCTGTCTTCCGTCCGCAGCACCGTTCCGCCCGGTGGCCTGACAGGCGCGTGCCAGCCCGCCTACGCCGGCCAACCCCTGCTCGCTTGTGCACTTCCGGATCAGCCTTGTTGCGAAGAGCAAGTCTGAGGTTAGTTTTATTGTTGCGAGTTATTTTTCCAATTTTTTTTCGATTTATTTGTTTTTATTGTATTTAAGTTTATGGTTGATTTTGTATATAGGAGTTGCGATTAGAAATTTTTTAGGGTATTATTATGTATTATATTATTATTTTATTATTATTATTATTATTATTATGGGTATTATTTTGTTATTAGGACTAATATTATTAATCTATGATTATTATTAATTATTGGGAGTGTGATGGGAGAGTTGATTATGTACTTATTGATATTTATTATTATTATTGACTACTGTTCTTATAATTATTATTGATTATTATTATTAGGTATTATTAGTAATTATTGTTTTTATTAATATTTATTATGTAATGTTATTATTATATTATTGATTATTATTTTATTTTGATTGTTGATTATATTATTGATTATTAGTATTATTTGTATTGTTATTGTGGTTTGTTATTATTGATTGATGATTAATTGTGCTGTTGTTGTTGTTGTTGTTTGTTGTTGTTGTTGTTGTTTGTCTGTTGTTTGTTTTTGTTGTTTTGTTGATTATGATTAGTATTATGTTATTGTTATTGTTGTTGTTATTATTATGATTAGTATTATTATTATTAGTTTATTGTTGTTGTTCTTAATGATTATTAGTATAATGTATTTTATTATTATTGGTGATTTTATTATTATTATTATTATTATATTATTGTTATTGTTATTTGTTTTTATTATTATTATTTAGTAGTTATTGGGATACTGTTGTTTTGTTTATATTATTATTATTGTGAATGTACTTGGTTATTATTATTTATTAGTATTATTGGTAAATGTTGTTGTTACTTATTTTTATTTTAATTTTAAACATATAATATGACAAGGGCTTAAATAACATGTTAAAAATAGAGAGTGTTCCAGTGCAACAAAAAGCGCGTAATTATATATTATTAACATTATTTTATTTAAAAAACCGAAAAAAAATTTAAAAAATTGTTGCGTATATATAAAATTAAAACCCTTAATATCCAGCAAAAGATAAATATCATTTTATCATACAAATTTACTAAAGTTGATCGAATTAAAATAGAACGCGCCATTAATATTTAGGAAGAAGAACGACATTTTGGAGATACATTCAGTTGCATATCGAGCGATAAAAATTTTTAAGTTTTCAAGATTACATTAATTTCTGCAATTTTTACCGATGGGATGATAATGAAATTTAGCAACAATAAGTTTTGAATGTGATTAGTGAGAACGGCCAAATTTTTTTATATTCAATCTTCTATTTTTATTTATTCTTTTCTTATAAAAAAGACATATTTATTCATTAAAAAATGTGCATTTTTCTTTTTGCTTTAAAGTTTCGTATTTTTATTAAGTATAAAATCTAGTAATTTCAATTACATATAAAACTATTGTAAAAGATATGTAGGAATGATTTTTTTACAGTTGTTATTAGAGAGAAAAAAACAATATTTTAAAGTTTTTCTAAATATATTGTGGATTGATTTATTATATATATTTTTTTTAGACTTTTTAATCTCTCCTT
>NW_023591115.1:88317-102818 GCF_014843425.1 Jatropha curcas
AACGCAGAGAGAGTTCTTCTTCCGGCCGGGGTCAGACCCAGCTTCCCAAGAACGCGTGAGAGACTTCTTTTCAAGCTCTACCGGTAACACTGCCGTCCGATCCCATAAGTACAGAGCTGCGAAAGGAGAACGCTCCGATTCACTGACTTGAAGTAGTTTTGTTTCGAGTGCCCCCAGAGCGCGAAAGGAAGTTTTCTGAGCCCCAGCCGCGTCTATATCTATCGCACATTTCTGCGACAGAATTCTCCTTCAATCTTCATTAAATTGAGCGGCTTCTAACTGCAGCCATTGAGCTTAAGGCCGATAAAGCGAGAGGAATGATGAAGCGCTGCAAGCCTTATCATGCTGTAATAAACAGCTGGCCGAGCATCTGGGCTTGGAAGTGAGAACCATTCGTGCTGGTGACTATGTGATGGGAATACCTGAGCGTAGAAAATGGTTCTGGCTTAATAAATCTAGCCAACTTGGTTGTGGCAGGTCAAAGTTTTGTAGGAGTTGAGCTTTCCGATCGCACCTAGAAAAGTAGTCCACCTGCAACCAAAATTACTGATGACCGAATTTGAGTGCTATTGGCGTGATCTTGGTCCAAATGATGTCTTGAATACCGCCACGAGCTGAGAAAAGGCCAAGAGGAATTGTTGGGTGGGTTCAAAACAGGCAGGCAAGTGATTCTTTGTTATCGTGGTGACTGGCAGGTGCTTTACAATGCGAACATAAATTGACGCAGTCACCTGGTCCATCTGGCACCCAAAAAGTAGCCTTCGCTCATAATCTTTCTGGCCAAACTCATGCCACTCAAATGTAGTACGCGACAGACTCGCCTCATGAGATCTTGCTTGCAGTTATCGTTCTTTCTCCTTCCCTGCTCTTGGCCCTTTAGCAAATCTCTAGAAAGCATGTCCATCGCCAGGGCTCTCCTATGATAGAGCATTCCATCCCAGGCTCTCCTATATAGTTCACCATCGGCTAGGACATAATTCAAAGCCATTTTTCTTAGAACCGATCGGTCTTCTTTTGTGGCATCATTAGAAAAGGTTCCATCCTTCATGTACCGTAAAATATCCGTAAACCAATGTTCTTCCTCTAACTCAACCTAGTTCACAAAATGTTCTTCATAGTATGGGATATTTGCTGCGGTAATGATAAATCGCTTCTTTGGGACCTTACTCAAATCCTGCCATGCTGATGCTAGGTTTGCCAAAGCATCAGGAATTCTGTTATGAGTTCTTCCTATGTGAGTAAAAGTGATCTTGTCAAAGAGTACGGCTTTCTTTAACAGGTACTCCACATAGGGCTTCAGCCTATCTTCCTCAACTTTCCATCTTTCAAGCCTATCTTCCTCAACTGTTGCCAACAGTCTTTCATTGGCATGTTCAAATAACCAAAGTGAATCTCCATATCACCTTTGTCAGGCCTCCTTAGGGCCTGCTGGCAAAGAAGGAAGACGTCAATTTTCCCATGATACATGCTTCATATTCAGGCCGATATTGTTAGTGGACTGGGGAACAACAAGGACCTTTTGCACATTGTTGTCAACTCGGCCATTGGGGTGCTTCTGTCTATCAGCAATACCAACTCCAGCTCCATTTTAATTGGCGTAATCGCATTAAAAGGTAACAGTTTTCCAGAGCCTTGTTTCGAACGGGCATGGCAAGTGTTACTCTGGATAATTCCACCAGGCTTCCCATGGTTCATGCATCTGGCAATGGGATGTGGCTCAGGGCCAGGAACTCTGGCAGACAACCGTGACGCTTCTGAAACCGTGGCTGTCTTGCGTTGACGAACTCCGCAATCTACACTTAGACATCTGAGAGTTAACCATTTGGACAGCGTCCTTTCTAGAGTAGCGTGTCTGTCATGAAGATGACTTCCATAGGGATCAATTTTAGAAAGCAAAAAGATGAACACCTGAGAAGGAATCAAAGTAAGGCCTCAATTTTCTTGATCGACCACAGCAATTGCATGCATGTCTTTTCTATCAATTATGACTTTTGCCTCAAATAGGCAATAGGCAGTAATTTCTTGCTGATATAATAAATGGCCTTTTCTACTCCAGCAGTGTCTGGCTGTACCAACATAGCTCCCACTCCTGCATCCTCTATAGACAAGTACAGAATCAAAGGTTCCCCCAGTCTAGGAGAGTTCAACACTAGTGAATTCATTAAGTACTTCTTTATATGATCAAAGGCCTTCTGACAATCCTCATTCCATCTGACGGGCTGGTTCTTTCTAAGCAACTTGAAGATCGGAGCACAAGTGATAGATAATCTAGAAATGAATCTGCTGATATACTGGATCTTCCCCAAGAAGCTTCTCACCTGACATATATTGGATCTTCCCTAAGAAGCTTCTCACCTGACGTTCTGTTTTAGGCGGTTCCATATCTTGAATGGCTTTTATTTTATTTGGGTTAACCTCAATCCCATTAGGTCCTACAATAAAACCTAACAACTTCCCCTTCATGACTCCAAATACGCACTTTTTGGGATTGAGTCTTAAATTGTACTGCTTGACCCGCGCGAAGAACTTTTCCAACATCTTCGTATGTTCTTCTTGTGTTTTTGTTGTGTTTTTGTCCAATGCAATCACCATATCATCCGAATATACCTCCAAACCCTTATGGATCATCATCAATGAAGATAAGGTTGTAGCCAAATTCTTCTGATATGTTGCCCGCAGCATTCTTCAACCGCAAAGCGGCATCACCCGCTAAATAAACAGAAGGTCTCCCGAGGAAGTCAGTGTAGTGAAGGCAGTCTTATCGGCCTTATCACAAACTAAAGCCCATCAGGATTTGGTTGTACCCCCAGAGAATCTGTCATAAGATGGAATAAACGATCCCCATTCCTGCAGCACGTATCGATCAAACATCTAATATTGTGGAAGTGGGGAAGGTCATCTTTGGGCGAGGTTTGTTTAGATCCCTGTAGTCAACACAAGACGCCTTAGTCTCCCCATGCCTTTTTAAGTACAGGGGACTACGTTGTGCTAACCAACTGCAGGGTAGGTGTGAATACTTCCAGGAAAACCGTGTGATCTGAGCTGGCTTCCTGGACCCTCAGCCTTGATCTTGTCTTGGCCACTTCCTGGTCTAGACCTGTTCCTTTTTTTGCTTTACTGGGCTTAATGTTCGGATGCGGTAGGGGATGAAATGTTTCTGGGCAATTGACCTGTCGGATCCTGGGCATGTCAGGATAGACTCAAGCAAAGGACGTCTGAATTCCTTTTGATACATTCTTTGGAGATCCTGTCTTGAGTTCAAGGCTTAAAGTCTGAATCCGATTTCGAATTATTTTGAATCTTCGGAGCGGTGCTTAGGTTAAAATCAAAATGATGCAAATGGCCAATTTATGTCAAATATGCGGTGTGGTATATCAATGCCAATGAAGCATGACAATCAGGAAAACAAGAAGAAACAAGTAATCAAAATTATTTCCATTGAAATTGAAATAATAAAAGGGAATCCATCCAAAAATCAAAATTCATTTCCATTGATTGAAATAATAAAGGGAATCCATCCAAATCGTTCTCAAAACAATAATCAAAAAAACAAAAGACAGGATTAATAGCCTGTTCAATTATGGCTTGAACCACTTCATCAGCATCTGGAGCATCCTCTGTTTCTGGGACAGATTTCTCTTTCTTTTCTTCATGCTCTGTCATCTTCATCACCTTCCTCTCAGCTGCCTCTGCATCTTCCGCCGCTAGTATTGAGTGGAGGATCCTTGCCTTGGACTTCTGCTCTTGCAGACTTCTGCTCTTGCACCATCCTTGAAGCTTCATCCCCAATCCCAAGAAAGTCTTCAAATTCAGGTATCTTCTGTGACCATTCTGTGCCACTGCCCGCTTGGACCATGCCTATCATGAATTGTGTGCCCTCTACCGACTGCTCAAAGGAAGGCTCTGGAGACTTAATGAGTTGTTCCTCAAAGTCTGTCATGAAGATCTCCAAATCGGGGTATATCTTTCCTCTGCTCTGAAATTCCCTAAAAGCCTCTAGGGTGAAGAAAATCCTGTTCAGTCCCGGCTCTTTTATCGGAGACTAGACTTCATACTTCTCTTTCTTTCTATTCTCTGAGTACCCCTCCGCATCGATCTTGTTGGACCATGTGAAGATGGCACAGGCTCAAAGCCTTCTTGTAAATATCGGCCTAGCCCCTTACCGTATTTTTCCATTGCATCTTCTTCATCATTTTACGAGGAAAGGGCTCATTCTATTATAAACCCACCGTTTGACTTTGGTGATTTACACATTATTAATCACAGCCACCTGAAAACCAGATTTAAAGGACAGCCGCCTCTAAACCTTTCCACAGCAGCCACATTCAGATCTTCCACTTGCG
Organism: Jatropha curcas; assembly: GCF_014843425.1. Next base: position 92,661 of record NW_023591115.1, read on the forward strand.
GCTCTCTTCGTGATCGCTCATCTCTCCCTACTATCAGCACTTACCTTGCTTTTCTGTGGCACATGTGGAAGTTGCACCTAAAGATATAGCACATAGCGGACATTCGTCTCACCAGCGCAGCTCGTCCATAGTATAGGAGTCTCGATGGCTATCTCTCGCGACATCACTGTTCTATCACTCCTTGTCGAAATCTTTTGGCCACTGTGATATCAGGTCTCCTTAGCCAGCTATGCATTGGTTGCTATATCATGGGCTTTAAAAACCATGTTAGATGCTCGATTTTCGACTCTTGCCAATCTTTAATTTGGGACAACCTTCCAGTGGAATACGCACAATTGCGACCATTATCCGACGTGACATTTGCTAGTTGTTTCTGCTCCATCTACAGCCAACCCTGAACTTTTATAGAAGGCTTTGACAGTGATTCCTACCTTCGGGGGGAAGATTGACATCTCAAGAACAGTGATCCTACCAGATCCGCATTGCAGCCACATTAACTTTTCATATCACGCTTTGATACATCGCACCTGGAACTATAACGAAAACGTACATGGCTTTTCTAACCTCACCTTCTCTATGCTTTCTTTTGAGCCTATTCATAAAATCCATTAGTGACAGTCAGCCTTGCGTCACTCTTCAGCTGACCTCCGACATATACTGACACTGCTGTAACGTCGCTCTGTACAACTGTTTTGACTATCTTATCACACCATCAGTAGCCTTCTCTTTGTGCTTCCCCACTTCATCTTCTTCTCTTCATTCCTTAGCAATGCATTTCGCTGCGTCCACCCTCTATATAAATACCACCTCCCACCTCCAGCTCTCTATAAAGTATGCCTGTGGCCTTTGGACTCTCGCTCTCGTCGCGCGCTCCCGCCTCCTCATACTACGCGAGGATACTCCGCGCTCTCACTGCCTACCATAGCCAGTGCTTATACATCCGTGGTGGTAACTCGACTCCTCCCACACCTTATTCTACCTTGATCAGCCAAAACTTTTGAATTCAAGCTGGAATCTGCTCATCCTCAATTATCTGGTTACTTCTCCACCTGGACTGTGAATACTCTTCTCCAATTTTCAATTTTCACCGGCTTTCCTTCTTACTTCCTCCTCGCTTGCTTGCAAATCATCGCCAGATGTTCAACATGGCACACATTTTCTCCTCCCATTCAGGCCTCTGCCAATACCAATTCTTCTGCAAACCATTTCCATATGCGTAACCTTATCCACCTACTGAAAGGCTTATTGAGGTGGACTAATTATTACTGGTATTGTGGTAAGGGATTATATCTTCGTGCTCGACTTGTTGCCGCTCAGAAAGGAGCTTTAGGTTAAATCGTTCCATTGTCTATTAGATTCTGTAATAATCGTGCTGTAAGCTTGAAGCAGTCATCAGTAGAGTGGCCCTTTACACTGGTCGATACTCGCGAGTCTCGATCGAAAAAATTACCCTGAAGTAGGGCTTAGATGGATAACTGTAACTTGGACAGCACGGCCATTCTTGATGCAGGGGATTCTCGATGGACCTGTGCTTAAAGGTCTGCCCAGATCCGTGGAACTCCCTTCTCACTTTCCTCATTAAACAGCTCCAAAACCGTGTTTGCTACTCCACGATGGTTGTAGCAACATTGCTACTTTGATCATTGTAGGAGGACTGGTAGTTACCACCTCGGCTTTTTTTCTTTTCTTCTTTGTACAGCTCTCAATATTAACCCAGGCCCTTTACCACTAGAGAACAGTCAGTGAGAGGTTGGGCCAGCATCCTCTCCTTGAAGTAAGGCAGCCAAGCTTCGACTAAAAAATCCGTAATTCATCTCTTGGTCCTTTGGCTGTCTGGACCATGGAACAACTTTGTCATCCATCTTCCGTAATAATCAGAGAGCTTTTCATCCTTTCTCTTGCCTCAAGCTCTCAAATCACGAAGGCGGAATCATCATTGTCATCTGTTTTGAAGTGCTGAGAAAAGCAGTTCTGTAGGCTTGACCCAATTCTTCGTACTGCCATCTCCAACCATTCTACCATCTTCGGTAGCTCTTATTGCCAGTGTTTTGGATGGAAATTGCCCGATAAGACATCTTCCTCATCATATCGGGTTCAATTGGGCAACCCGATAAACTCAACAGATGGGACCGTGGGGTCATTGTCTCCTTCAAATTAAGGTGTTGCTTGAAGGTCTTGGCGAAGTAGAGGTTGTGGGCTTCAGGGACAATATTCAGCCACATGGAAAATTTGGTGACAGGTCCCTTTTTTCGAAACAGCATATTCCTCTCACTGATCTTTTAGTTTGCAACTGCTTATTAGATCATTCTTCAACTGGAGCAGCATTACCTTAGCAGGAGGCTTTGCGTTTACCCGAGGTGGGTTTGAATCTCCCTGTTTCCCTTTCAACTATAGGCTGATTACTTGAAGCAGGAGGTGAACCTTGATTCTATGCCCTTCTTGGGCAAAGCATGTTAATAAAGCGGCTATTAGCTGAAGTTAATACCCTTTAGCTGGGCCGAGGAAAGCCAATATAATTCCATTACCCGGTCAGCCATTCTCAACCAGATCTGATCAGGAAACAAATCGACGAAACTTGAATGAACCACAGGGACTAACGGAGCAGGCTCGGATTGGGGACCTTGGACAAACGTTGGGACCGGGCTCGATGCAGGCTCTCAAAGTTGATCCCGGGATGTGATCAATTCTGACTGAAGGTAAAAAGACTTGAGTGGAAAGTAGGCTCTGCATTATACATGAAGAATAGAAGCACATAGGATGAGGAATGCAATTCTAATGTGCTACTACCGGTATGGAAATAAGATCTCGGTTTCAATGACTGGACCCAAAATTCAGTATGAATAACATGGAAATTATTTTATTTTCGTATTCAAACATTTCTGCATTATCTGTCATCGACCGTCCCTTTGGATTTTTACGTTGGCGCGGGGGGCGGGGCGGCCTATTTTCTCTCAAAATCCCTAATTTTGCCTTGAATGAAAGAATTTCAAGCGGGATATTTTTGTTATCCTTTTTTTATTTTTGTTATCCTTACTTTTTACTTGAAAAATTGTCCCAGTAGATTCTTATTTTGATGTAAATTTTGTATCTCAGCTTACTTTCAAATAATGCCGAAAATGTGAAAAATACAAAGAATCGCAACCCCCTTATAACTCCCCTTTTCTTTTGGGTATTTAAATTCCTATAAAAACGATTGCACTTATGGCATTCAAAACGAATTTGAGGTCCAGTCTCCAAAATCAAGGTCAAACGTCCCATTACCGAATAGCCCTTATAAATGCATGGCTGAAACAAAAAGTATTAGTGGTGCATGAATGTCACAGGCCAGATGAGCCAATTTATAACATTACGGAACGGGAGTGGAAATGCATGCTTCCAACCTTATCTCTCCCACACCGAGTTCCGTTGGTATTAATTTCCGAATCTTGGTTGTTTATTCCTAGGATTGGTCTAATCTCGACAACCGCAGGGGGTTTTGGAGAATTGGACGATTTATAAAAACTCATCGGGAATGAATGCGGCAAAATAACAGCCAAACAGAATCAAGGTGTTCCTTAGGAAGTTGACTAAGGCTTTTGACTAATGCATGGCTTTGGTCCATTAGGCTTACAAAGTCCGGGTCCGCCAAAAACAGGAATTCAGGCTTTACATGGCCTACTCCTTTTTTGGACGCACCGTTTTAAGGTACTGGCTTGCGGTTGGTAAAATTGCTAATTCTCGAGTGGATGTGCCTAAACGCAGGTTTAGGCTGGATCTACCTTTAAATTAACATGATTACCGAGGGTTAAAAGTGGGTAGGAAGTGCTGAGAAGAGGGAAATGCATTATGATGCAAGAAATCTTAGAAGAATACAAAAGAAAAGCAAATAACAAACCACGGGCGATTAAAGATGCTTTTCCGGCTTTCTAACCAATTTATTTTACAATTTAGAAACATAAGTTAGAGTTAATTCCTAATTTGCAACCTCTAGTTTATTAAAAAAAAACCGGGATTAGTGGATGCGATCCCAGCAGAGTCGCCAATCTGTTTTTTGTATCGCCCCCGAGCGACCCGAAAAAGATGTTCCACTTTTATTTGGAATGGAAAGTGATCTTTAATTTGAGCAGTAGTTGACAAACAATTTTTTAGGATACGATCCCGATAAATCGGTCTTATAAAACACTTTGATTCGCCACCATTTTTCGGTAATGGACCGTTTCCAATTTTATAAAAATGGACTCATTTAAACCCATTCTATTCAGGCCAAATTATCAAAAAAAGACTGGTTCAGGTGCACCATCGGATTCTGGGTTAAGGGGAATTAGGGTACGTCGGCCCATTGGAAGCGACGCCAGGAAAAATCGGGCCTCTTTTAACCTATGATTTCTTAATTTATTTTTAGTGAAAGGAAAACCAAATTATTTATTTACTTAACCCAACCAATTGAATCGCCGAGTTCTTATGTGGAAAAATCAATTAAATCGTCCCATTCAATTCAATTAAATTTTCAAACCATTGGCCTTCCATAATCATCCAAATCATCCACACAAAAGTATGAAAAACAAAAACAAATAAAAGGGACCCGCTCTTGCCTTATGGTTACAAGGCGGGCACAAACAAACCTAAAAATTTACATTCACCCGATTAAAATTTTTAACCGAAAACCCAAAAACCCAAAAATTCATGCCACAATTAACATTTTAGTATTCTAAACTAATTAAATTGCAATCTGCGCAAACATTGGTTGCCTTCCAGATTTATTAAGAAGAATTAATTTTTCTTTTTTTGTACAAAATATATATATTATTTTTTTTACAAAGGACAAAAATCGTTTCTGGGGAACCTGTTAGAACAGTCGCGTCACGCAGCTGTTCTTTGGAAGGAAACAGTGCGTGACGGATCTAATTATCGAGTGAACTAACTGTTTCTTTAAAACTCAGATCCATTAACCGTATATTTTAGATCCTCAATTAAAATGAGAATATTAAAATAAAATGAAATCGTGGACTATGAAACAGTTCCGTTCACGCAACCGGCTAAATCCGTTACAGATCCTGATAGCTGCGTTGACGCAAACTAATCTGGGTAAAGAAATATAGTTTTGGACATGAACAGTTCCGGTCACGCAACTGCCAGTCTGTACGGATTCTACTAAGCTGCGTGACACAACTACTCTGGTCGTGCTTACTTTTTCAAACAACTATTTTACGTCTTCTTTTATTTTAACCATGCCGCTAATAAGATCTAAAAAAACAACCAAAAGTGGACAGAATCCGTTCAACTAAGATTACTACCAGCAATAATAAAAATAAATAACTATGGAATACAATAAAACTAAAAACACAAAGAAAGGTTTAGGAATTTACCTAATCCTTCAGGCACTAGGATTGTAAACAAGCTTGAACGCCTTAAAGAATGAGGTTTAAGGGTCCAGAGCTTTGTCCAACAAGAATTTTTAACGCCCACTCTTTTCTCTCCTTACTTTTTCTTCTTTTTATATTTTCGTTTAACCTAATTTGATGGTCTAATGGCTTGTTTTTCTTCAAGGGAACTCAGAAGAGCTCTCTGGAGAAAAGCTTAGCCGCAGTGTGTGTTTTTTACGCTCTTAAAAAAACCCTTCTCCCGAATAAGAAGATAAAATGATGGTATTTATAGAGGTAGGGCAACAAGGGGATGTGCGGTCCACGCACCTTACGGCTGCGTTGACGGGACCTTGCTGAGCTGTGTGACGCAGCTCACTTTCTGGGCACCGTTGCACATTCTCAAATAGAATAAAACAGTTGTATGTTCGGCATTCACGTGACGTTCATCAGATTGGAGTTGCGTTTGACGCAAACCCGATTAGTGCCGTCACGCACTAAAGCTGCGTGACGCAAAATCATTGCGCAATCCAAAACACCTTTAATTTAGTCTAATTTAATCCTTGGGTTAAAAGACTTCTTGTGAATAGGCCGTAACCTTTCATTCCGCATCCTCGTATCGTCATTGGGTTGGTGGGGCATAAAAGACATGCGTTCAACAACTATGTTATGATGGAGTGACTCAAGGTGAGGAATAATGAGACTATTTATGGAGAATTATGTTTTCATTTTGTGTGATAGACTTCTCTCTGACTATTTCTTAATATTTAGTTAAGAAATTGTTAATCACAAGATTATAAAGGTTAATCAAAAGTAGAAAATTGATTCTGGGAGATTAATAGAAGGAAGGTATAGTTGCTTGCTCAAGCTACAGCGATGAGAGCATTAGACATGAAGGCACCCTCAAGTTAGTGTTTTGGTTAAGTACTAATTTGATTTTGTGTTAAATCATCTAGAATTAATTAAGTGTTACTGGAGGATTAAGGGACATGCTAACATAAAAGAGGTTGCGATTACAATTGGAGAAAACATAAAATAAGCAAAACTTAGGAGTTGGAAGGAAATAAGTAGCTGGCCTTGCACATGAATTGTTATATTAAGAAACTTTAAGCTATAACAAAATAAAGAAACAAAAAGTTGTTGCAAAAGAGAGTGATGAGGAGTCCGAAGTTAGGAGGAGAAAGAAGGAGAATCAGAAAAGCCTTAAAAGCCTTAAGGATTCAACCTGATTTTTTCAAAGGCTTTTATTGGAATCAAACTAACGGGGTAAGTTAATCCTTGTCTGTTCCACTGTTATTTCATGGTTATGGAGAAAGATTTGGCTAGGTTCCAAGTAGAGGAATTGAAGGGGAGATGATTTTGATGTTTGATAGGTGATGTAAACATGATTTAAGTTTGTTAATTAGTTTTACCTATTGACTGAATAACATATGAATGAGCTTTAATATTGATTGATTTGAGAAAGTCAATACTCAAGGTTAAGGATGGGAGGTTTGGCCAAATGAGATGATCATGGAAACGATCATTTCGTTTTGAATTAATGAGTTTAATTTTAGTTAATTAAAGATTCTAATGATGTTATTAAGTGTTATTTTGAATAAAATTGTGTTTTAATTGAGATTACGTACTTGTATGGTTTGGAAGTGCAAAAAAAACTTAAGGAGGTATTCTTATTGGTGTTAATCCTAGATTGGAATTTTAATGATGTTAATGATGATAGTTGATTGAGTTTGAGAGTACAGGATTATTAGTTGAGTGTTGGAGACTACATGGAATTTTCCTTGAGTTTCAAATACAAAGAAATAAAAAATGTAAGCATCCAAGTCATGCAACACTAACGTGTTGATTAAATACCTTAAAGAGGATTGAGGTGCTTGCTTACTCATATAGGTAAAAAGGGTTCCTAAGAAAGGGAAGTGAAGGAGGAGACTCCTTCAAAGCCTGATAACCCAACTGCACTTACATACTGGTGAGTAAAAGCAGCTAATATTTAATTTATATAGTAATGACATGATGCTTTTTAACTTTGTTATGGGCACTTGCCCATATTTGATATCATTGCAATGATCAAGAACATGATTCTATATTCTCTGGAAAAAGACAGCTAACCAAAAAGTTATGTATTATGTTGAGGGCCGATTAGCCTAATATGTGATGGATGTTTATTTTGAGATAGTTGTTATGAAGAACACTGTATTTTGATATTCTGCTTTGAAAGGAGTATGAAAAGTGGTACTAAAAGGTGACAATTAAGTAGAAGGTATGTATTACTCTGAGGCCTGTGAGCCTTAATTTGCGAGTGCAATTCTTATAATCTACATTTGAGATAAACGAAAGTTCTTGACTGTCATTACCAAGTCATTAATCTGATTATATCTGGAGCTGCGTGTCTATTAGAATTCTAGAAGCTACATGCTTGTAATGTAACGCCCCATTTTTTTTTTCCATGTGTTTTAATAGTAGTCTACCGGTCTGTGCAATATACACCGGTCCGGAGTTGGTATTATTTTTGGTCCCGAAAATTACTTTATATGATTTTATATTGTATTTAACATTTTTTGGAGCATGTTGCATGGTTTTTATGGGATAGAAAGTAAGTAAGGAATATTTTTGGAGAAGTTTAGATACGTAGTGAATAGGAATTTATGGTGTTAATATACAGTAAGGAAATTTGAGCAATTATTTTTTTTTTATGGAGGGAAAATTGAGGAATTATTTTTTGGATAAAATTAGAGACTTTTGGGAGATAAATAATATTTTGAAGGAATTTAAATTGAGAGAATAATTTGGAGGGAAAAGACAAAATACCCCCTTAGTTGGCTTTAATAAGCAACTCATTCTTATTGAGCACAACTTTTTGCCTTCTTTCTTCTCCATACACTTTCCTTCTTCTCCTTCTTCTTCTTTCTCTTTCTTCTCTTCATTTTCTTCAATTTTCCTACTTAGTTAAAACACCCAATCCAACTGATTTAAGCATTAAATCTTAGAGAGTGAGCTAGATAAGTAATCTTTGGTGACTAATTTTCAGATTTGGTTGATTTCCTGCTTTGGGTTCAAGTTACAGTGATTTATGATAAGTGAATTATTTTTGTGATTTAGAGTTGTCTTTTAGCAATATACATGCTTAATTTCATGCTCCAATTTACTTCTATTTCTTTGTTTTCTTTGTTTGATTTTGGAGTTTCTTCCATGTAGAGGTGTGAGGAGCCTTCTAATAAGGTAAAGGCAAGAAACCCAAGGCTTGAGAAGCTTTTTGGATTAAGCTTGTTAAGCTTGTTTTGAAGGTTAGTGTTCATAAACACACTTACCATTACTCAAATTTTGATTTGTGCCTTTATGCTATTATTGTGTATATTTTGAGATTGTATGAAATGAATTGGTTTGTGAATTTTGGTTGCCATTAACATGCTCTTGATGATGTTTGATGAGATATTTATGTTCGTGTGGTAGGACATTTGCTACTTGTTATCTTTGTGGTTCATGTTCCTTTCATGGCTAAGTTAACTGAATTTGGGAAAAAAAACGAGATTTTGAGTGGATTTAGGACCATTTTTTTCAGTCCTTTCTAGGTTTCGCATCTGTGTCTGAGTCCTTCATAACAGTTGTTGTCTATCTTCTTATCTTTTCAACCCTCCTCTTGTGATCAATTTGAGGATATATAAATCAACTTATGGCTGAAACACCCCAAACTGGAACTCTGTTTGTGTTCGGGCCACATGATCACTGACTTTAGTGCCCATTTGACCACTATAATTTGGACAAGATTAGGTTCTGAGTCTTCATAAAAGTTGTTGCCTGTGTCTGAGAATTCTCTCGTTCTATTTGGTTTAATTTTGGAGTGTGGGTTTAGTAGGAATTCAAAGAAAAACCAATGGACTTGGTTCTGCTGAAATCAGGTCTGGTCTGCAGTTTCTGTAGTTCCTAGGCTTTGTTTTTATCCTTCCATATTGATCTGGCTGTGATCCCTTCATAACATTGTATGATTTCTTGTTTAGCTTTCTAAAGGCACTGATAATTTCATTTAATTTGGAGACCTATAGCTCCGTTTATGTTTTAAAAACACAGCAAAGGTCCTTGTTATTTTTATGCTGGAAATTTTCTAGTTTAAGTCATTTGTATTAAGTAATGAGAATTTTTATGAATTACTTAAGTTTAAAATTAAGTTTTATTATGAGAGACTAAAGAAATGAATTTTCTTGAGAAATTTTTTGGGCTCTAATATTACTTGGTGTGAATTTGATGCATATTTGATTTGTTATTATGTATGATGAGCATGCTCGGATTTTAGATGCATTATGATAAAAGAAGCTATGATCATATCACTAGGCACGTGGGTGTCTTATTGTTAGGCGCGGACGCAGCATCTATTAATGTATGAAAAAGTTTGGCCGACCTATAAGGCCATTATGATAAGCTATGAAAATTATTGCTTCTTTTCTTCCGTAAGTGTATATGAGCCCTTATACAATATTTTTAAAGGAAGGTGAAATAAATGAGATCACGTTAGTTAATAACTTTCTAATTTACTTACAACTTATTTATTGATATCAAATGGGAATTTCTAAAGCATTGATGTATTTGGTGTTTGCATATGTACTGCATGTTTCAAATTTAATGATTGTTATTGTATATAAATGATTGTTTTTAAGTATGTTCATCACAAACTTGGTTTGTTGTGTTTTATGAGGGCACCACTTGAGTTTTATTTACTCAGCGCGTTGATTTATCACGCTGCAGGTTGGAGATTGTGTGCTTGTGCTTAAAAGGACCTGAAGAGTAGAATCAGAGTTTGAAGAGATCTTTTTGGTAGTTGATAGTA